>CATKWJ010000363.1:0-39446 GCA_949825065.1 Odontocerum albicorne | reverse complement strand
AGCATCCTATATTCAAGGAAGACAAAATACCATATAAATGTACATCACTAAAAAAATATGTGACATTAAAGGTGTCAAAACATGCTAAACTAAGATTAACGATTCATAAATAATAATTTATTTTACGAGTCCTTGAGAGATTTAGAAAAAATATGGGCTTCCGAAGACCGCCCCCTTAAAAGCAGAAATTTCAACATACAGAAATACAAAAATCGCGTGACTATCGAGCCAAGTTCCGAAATCAGTGGAGTCCGTGAGCGAGTCTCATCCATTATGCTGGACCGTGTATGTAATTAAGTGGTAGGCAACCATTCCCACTGAGTCACCGTGTATCGCGACCTGTAATTTATCACACCCTAATTACAGAATCTGCCAATCAAATGTGAACCCGAAGGCGACATGACAGATGGTGCCCCGTCTTACTTCTATTTCACACTAGACGTTTTCTTTGTTCTTAGTTTTTTAAGAAAATAAATAAAAAGAAGTGGAAAACATTAGGCGCCATCTGCATTTTATAGGATAGGATGTGACAAGAGAAGCATGCGCTTGTTATTTACATATCTTTTTAAATCTAACATTTAAAACTAAATTGATGAAGATACGATATTTAACTATGACATGTTTTTGACTTAAGATGTAAATGGTTAGTGGAATATCAGCTGTAAATCGGATTAAGAACAAAAAAATATTTTAAGGTAATATTTGTACAATAAAGAAGGTTAGCAAGAGCAAATAAGGTAAGCGGAGCACTTACGTTAATGTTATATACAATAACTGAGATACATAACATTGTGTTGATGCCCACCTTGATGTTTGGAAGTGAAGTTAAGTTTGACAGAAAAATAATAAAAATAAGATTAATGCTATGGAAATGTGAATACAAAGAAAAATGTCAATACACGAAAGAAGGCGGATAGAAAGCATCAGAAATGAATGCATGGATAACATTGATGTTTTAAGTTAGATGAAGAAAGTCCTGGCTTTAGATTATTTGTATGCAACATATAGAGAGAATAATTGACGAAAAAACTACTAAGCGAGTATATCACTCAGAAGTGCAGGATGTGCGTGGAAGATATACTTGTATGTAGACAAGCAAATCGTGGCTGGATCAGTGTAAGTTGTGTTCTTAAATAGAAAAATATGGAGATCTGCTGTCGGTCGACATGTACGTGTGTGTATGATTGTTTAAAAGCCAAATATGTTTACTTCATTTTTGAAACACATATTTCGTTGAATTACATTTATATCATTTAAATAAAAAAATAAAAAAATACACAGTCTTAATTTAAATTGGAGATCTTAGGTGCAGATGCTGAAGTATACGATACGCATGTCCAAAATAAGAATTTAGGAAGGAATTTCTTCTTTAACTCAGAAAGAAAAAGTCCAGTAGATCCCCTCAGGAGGAACCAGGCGGAGGCCAAAGAGATGACTTAATATTTATACACGTAGAGATTAAGCCTGCCGAGGTTACAACCTTGACCCGGAGGGAAAGGGTCATAACCATTATTATAATAATAATAACTAATATGATTCGTATGGATTCCTTTCTTTCGTATGGTACGCTTCAACATATCTGTACCAATGATTCAGATATATTGAAGAGTATGACCGGGAGACAACATTATCTTCGCCACCAATAATCGAGCGTTCGGGTTTAACAACCACTGGAGTAGCTACTGAACCATAGTTCGTCATTGCACGTGTTGGTAAAACTACAGCATGTGAATACTCCAACACTCGCACACGTACTCAATGCGCTCGAGTATTTTTACTTGCGAACTGTTTTTCAAATGTGGATCCTTTGTTTATATTTTTTTGGGTTGCATCGAAAATCGAACCTGAAACTCACGGGTAGGAGTCAAGGATTTTACCATCTAGGAGTCCGAGGGTAATTTTATTTAATTTATATTTTAATCTTTATCAATTTTATGTAAGTACATCGCGAAAAGAATATTTTTATCTTTGTCAATTTTATGTAACATACTCGTAAGTACATCGTTAAAATAAGTATTCATCGCAAAACATGGCAGATATGCTTATTGATCGTATAAGTTGAGATTAATAGAAGAAACCAATATTATTTGTGGTCCTTCACATCAGGCAATGTAATATATTGTCAATGAGTTTCCGATGAAGTCCTTCAGAGGTTGTGTTGCGTAGCTATCGTAAAGCAACACCAACTGCTATTGAATGGTTGACAAACGTGAATTTGAACGTGTAAGTATTGTTATCGCCCAGTAGTAATTAATGAATCACATTCATGTTATGAGAAAAACCTCTGAACTTTTAATAGTGTTAAAAAAATAAAAAGATTTTCTCATGAAATCCACGTGAAATGTGAGTTAAGTCCTCGTATGTATAACTTGTGCGAATTGACATTATACTCGTAAGTAGCCTGGACATCATATTGATAAATTATTCTATATATTATAAAGATGGGATGCTTGAGCGTAAAAGATGCATGAGCGTAAAAGAAATTAACGCAGAGCGTAAATGTTTGTATTATATTTCGCTTTCGTTGTATACTGTACAACCTAGCTAGTTTATTGTCAAGTGGTAATTTTTTCGAACTAAGCAAAAAGGTGTGGAAAAACAAAGTTATTAACCCTTTCAACTCCGGATTTTTTTTGTATGACATACCTGTAACTCGACTGTACTTTTTTGCAATTTCAAGCAAAAATGGTAGATTTTAGACAAAATTTATTTAAAAATAAAATAAAAAAGATATCATGCAAATGGACACTCAAATAATTAGATATGTGTATAAATTAATTTATTTAGGCAAAATAACAACAATATTTAAATATTTTTAAATTTAATAATTGTTCATAGTATGATATCGGAAAAAAAAACTCACAAATGCATCCTAGGTTTTCCAGGACAAGTGTCACAGTACTCATATGTTTCGTGTCTTCACCCTTTTTTGTTCCTCTGTGAACACACCACACAGTCCCTCTTCGATCATTTCCTCAAAACGTGCAGTTTACCATCCAGTCGTACTTGAGACGAAGAAGTAGATGGCCTACTTCGAGGCTCACGAAAGTCTCCAACTAGCTTGTCTACCAGGAGTTTTATAAATTTCAAGTGACTCGAAGGTTTTTCATTATATTTTTAATTTTATAATTTTGTATATGATGTAAGCATTAATTGAGCACAATTCAGTCCCCCAGAAAAAAGTTTTCTCCCCCACTTCAAAGATTTTCTAAGGAAGCAGTATGTGGATGCATGTTGGTCTGCATGGTCAACTCCACCCATAGATTTCGTGTAGTTCAGTACCACGACTGGTTTCTCTGTTACCAATTACCCACTAGAACTCTGATTATCACTTGTTTCTAACATAGTTTCATTTTTTTTGTCACCATACATACTGAAAATAAACTCATCTTCACTCTCACTAAGTTCGAAATTTTCTTCCATTTTTAACATTGAAAAAAAACTTTAATATTTTTACACGTACTAAATTTAACAACGTAAATGCGTCCGAATGGTAACAATGACCTTGCAAAATACAAATGTACATTATAGCGACCTATAGTCTCCAACGGAGTTACAAAAGAATTTACCACGTCGACATATTGTCGCCAACGGAGTAGAAAGGGTTAGTTGTTTATACTTAGTGAATAAACAAAGTAATTTATTGGTACTATTCTGATAACGGCAGAAAGATGTTGAAATAAATCTTAAATGAAATCCTTGTTTAAATCAGGGTACCAGTGGGAATCAAACCCGCTATCCCCGGGCTGAAAGACGACAGGCTTACTAACTAGGCTACTGAGATTTCTACTAGTGGTTAAGTATTAAAGGGAAAATCATGAATTGGTTACAAGGAATGAGACTAATTCGTCACAGGCCTTGCCTAATGAAGCGTTTCTATGCACCAAATGGTGAGTTTGCGTTTGTACCAGTATTATGAACAAGTTGTATTCGATTCGTCTTTTCAATTCAAATTTAATTGTAAATTTTGTCGAGTGGGTACTCCAACTACTTGAAGAATAACACACTTTTTTCTGGTCATTAGTTTTAAAACATTATTTCTCCAAAAAAAGCGTTCAACAATCCATTTAGTTGGATTAAGAAATAATGAACCATGAAATAAATCCTTGAATTGTACAGCCCTAACAAGGATTGCAGCATCCTAGGTCCTAGCCAATAGCAGCGTTGCACTCTGTTCAGTCGTCTCTTCTATCCATCTCCGTCAGCGGGATACATCTATCTCTGTCAGCCGCCACCACCCCCACCCCACGCCCCCACAACCTTGTCCCCTTCCCCACCTCCTACGGCGCTCCTTCCACCCGTTCCATTTTTAAATAATCCACGATAAAAAGGTTTAAGCGACGCCGTTTTTTACGTCGTTCCCGCCGTGTTAAAAGAATCGGGCGCTTAAGACTTTCCAGCGCCCATTTTCCAATTCTCAACCCCCGGGGCATGCAGCTCGCTTGCAAGGAGGTGCTCGGGACTGGAAGAGCGCAAGTGGCGCACGTTCCACAGTACCCCGGATGATGGATGGAGATTTTAGTCCGAGATAAAGGATAGTTTCTAAGAGGTCGGTGCCGTTCACCACACTGATTCATGGTTCATGCATAATATTATGTGCACACCTATTATTATATTTAAATAATACTCCATTTGGGATTAGGTGTGAGGTACACTTTTGTTCTAAACATCATAACCTCCGATGACCTCTAAAGTCTAGCTGATAGGACACCTGTCTTCCAGCCCGGGGAATACATGTTCGATTCTCGTATATACCCTGGTTTTTTTTAAATGATTCCAGTCTGTTTTTTGCCTATTAATAATACTTATAAAGCGCCTTTTCGATGGCAAACTCTCCTCAAAGGCGCTCCAACTCAGAGCTTGAACCTACTTTTATTGACATATTAAAAATATTTCAAAATACATAAATGTAAGTTGAGTGTAAGTTGCTGTTAGATTAGGAATACGTTTAGAACCACTGAAAACTTATCAAGGAAAGACAAACTACAAAGAAATCTTTGTAGATCCTCAAATATGTGATAGTAACATATTTAACGATATAGATGCAAAGAAATCTTAGTAGATCTTCAAGTATGTGATAGTAACATATTTGAGGATATACAAAGAAATCTTTGTAGATCTTCAAGTAGGTATGTAATAGTCCACCGTCGACCATCGTTGCCGGGCCTCGTAGTCGAGGATCCCCTCGCCACTCCAACGTCAATCTTGAACCGTTCTCTCACGCCGATCGTGTGATCTTCTTTGAGAAAACAGCCCGATCCTAGATGCGCACTCCCTCCCGCAAATGCCACAAACATGTGGACTCTGCTGAGCCGCCTGGTCATGCTGACGTATGTTCGCATATCTAATAGTAACATATTTGAGGATATACAAAGAAATCTTTGTAGATCTTCAAGTATGTGATAGTAACATATTTGGCTTTAGGTGTAATGTAGTGCAGGGTATGTGTGTAGTGTTCATATACAATCATAAATTTTGAAAAGAAATCCTAATAAGATTAAAACTTTTCTTATTAATTTGAACCGATTGCTACATGGTAATAAACTCGCCAGATTATACTGTACATAACGAAGGTTTATACTATAGAATATTAAAAACGAGTCATAGTTTTTTAGTGATTCCTTAAATTAATTTAATATTAAAATCTATTTATGAACTGATGACCTCCGTGCCATCTTTATTAAATATCTTGACTTCCAGCCCGAGGATTTCAGGTTCAATTTTTGGTGGAACCCAGATAAGATCTCAGTGTTTTTTACACATTATGACTTATTACAGTTTTGATTGATTAAATGAAATTTTATATTTTGTAGTGAGCCCTCCAGGTTGTACTCGTACTGTTCACAAAAATAGGGTGATACCCTTCATTACAATACGCTACAAATGCTTCAAAATTTAAATAATTAATGAATCACAGAAAATCCGGACTATTTATTGTTTATGTGTTTTATATGTTAAGAATAGATTTAAGTAATTTTGAAGTGAAAGTTGTGGAACGTAAAATAAAAAAAGTTATTTTTTTAAGTAAAAACTATTTTTAAAATTGCATGAGATTTATGCTTATGTAAAAAAATCATGAACTCATCAGTACTTCTAATTTGTTTAATGACAAAGTACAAAAGGTATATTAAAATGAATTGAAAAGACAGAGTATAGTTGAAAATTATAAAGAGCTGTCCTCTTTGCCTACCTAAGTAAAGACACGACACGAAACATTATCTTAGTTTGAGATTAGTGTTCAAAAGTTTTTTTTAAGAACTTTTGATATATGTAAATGGCAATACAATGGACAAACTCTGAAAATTGATAAATCAATTATTGTAAAACTTAGGATTTGTTGCCATATGAAAATCTATTCCAGCCAACCAGAAAAATGTTCAAGCGACCTAAGTTAAAACCAGACTGATTTTTTTTTTCTTAAAATGGTGTACCAACGGCAATCGAATCTCGGGTGGAAATCCACAAGTCTTACAAACTATTACACGGAGATAAACGAAATTTCACACTGAATATCAGATGAAAAACTTAGTGAGAAATATGTTACTTGAATGTAAATAGAAAGATCTTTAAAAATTTAAAAAACTGCAATATCTAAATCATAAAATCCTCCATTATGAAATAGGTTAAATTCTTTAATCTGATAATTGATGCTAAATGGAACTTAAACGAGATGTCAGTAAATATGCAACATCGTGATTAAAGAGCCCGCGGCCATGTTTTTTTTATGTTTGGTAGACGGTTGAAATTCAAGAGGAAAAAAGTTAAAAACAAAGTAATGCATTTACCATTCTTTTAAGTTGTTAATTTTTTCATTTATCTAATCATATACTCGTAGTACCCCTCAAGATGTTATTCGTAAGTTTTTTACCTTTCGACTCAAATAATTTGTCAATTTTAAGGTCGATGTCATCAATTTTTTGTGAACCTCTCACGCCCTTTGGCTAAAATAAATAAGGTACCATTTTTCAAAATGATGCTTTTCTTTAAAAAAATTGTGGTATTCTTTCTAAAAAACATTTGTGATTTTGTGTTGAGCTACTTTTTAATGCAAATTTATTGAACTGTGAAAGGAGAAAGATGGAAACGTTTAAAAAGATCAGAATATTGAAGACATTTTATTTTTTTATTTTAACAGTGTTCTTCCACCCTAAGTGATCACTAAGGGTGCCTTATTTACGTTGTGAATTATCACGTTAAAAATTAATCTTTTAAGTCTTAATTTGATGTCATAATTAAATTCGGGTAGCGACTGGAAAAAATATATATAGTACATGTACAGCAACCACGCTTTATCTAAAGTAGCAAAAATGATAATATATAATAGTGTTATGGTGATCACCTCACCGTGTGGAACTGAAACTTAGAATTAGTAGAAGAATGGTAAGAGTACGATTAATGTTGCGAAGATAAGTGCACTAAGAAAAATATGCGAAGTATCAATGTATGAAAGAAGACGGTATGAAGGTAATATTTGTTCTATAAAGAAAAGCAGCAAGAGCAAACAAGGTAAACTTGGACACGTGGAGAGAAAGAACGCCGAAAGAATGAATGAACGAATATGCAAGTCAGATGTGCAAAGTGTGCGTAGAAGTTGTAGACCAACGAAAACGTGACGACCTCCGTGGCCTAATTGATAAGACACGTGTCATCCAGCTCGGCGGGTTATATTGCGGGTTCAATTCCCGTTGGAACCCAGATGTTTTTAAAAAGGATTCCTGTTTGGTTTTTACTCAAGGCTTGTTTAACATCTTTCTGGTTGGTTGGAGATTACCGTATTGATTGTATTTTAATGAGAGTTGATTTCATGCAAAAAAAAATCGTGAAGATTGACATTTGTTCGAACTACAAAATCAATTATATTAATTCATCTTTCATTATACTCAAAAACGAGTAAACTATACTTAATTCTATGAATTATCTTTTTCAATCACTCATAACGTAACACAACCGCTGTAAAATGAACAATTTTCAAAACTAACTCCCAGGCGCTTAGAGCTTTGAAACTTTTATTAATTTTCACCAGTGAAGAAGACTCACCGTTGTATGTAAATCAAGTGAACTGTGTTTGTTTACACCGCGCATCTCGGCCTAGGCGTTGAGTAGGTAGGACATACATAATAAACTAGTACTATAGTACTTACTGCCCACTATGCTCAACCTGCCGCCTAGTAAGTATCGCATCGGGTGAGCGTAAAAAATGTTACTCACTACTTCATTATACGTAGTGTGGCCAAGCAACGCGCGAGAATCAGTTGCCCTAGGTCAAGACTAAGTAATGTGTATACACCGCAGGGCCGAGTCAGATATAGGGACTGAAGTTATATGTTGTCCAGATTTTTTTTCACATTATTCTAATATATGTCACTTAAAAATAATAAATATACTAGCGCAATTTTTCGATCCTTCGCCAAAACGGATTAAGAAAATTTTTGACGTAGTTTTGAAGATGAAAAAAAATAAGTAGTTTTTTTTTTTTTGGTACTATTTTACAATACATTAAAATATATGTACTGTATATGACGACTATGCAGTAAGTAATCGTGTGTATCAAATATGATTTCAAATTCTGTAATTATGAAATTACATTCGAAGATGGTGTCCACTCTGGTAGGCCGATTACCGCTGATGACGACCAAATCAAGGCTTCGATTGAGAATAACCGTTGTTTTATGATACGAGAGATTGCTGAAATACAGAAAATATCGAAAACCACCGTACACGAGCAATTTTGTGTTTAATTTGGATCTAAAAACGAATAACACAATTCCGGACTCTCCGGACATCACAATAATTTCATTTTAAACTAGAATTATCAGCTTTTGGGGCTAAAGTTCTCATAAATGTTTGATGTTAATCGGAATGAAGTAAATATAAATCACTTTATATATCCAAGGGAAGGCTAAAATCTTATTTACTTTGGATTTCTCAATCTAGATTCATGTATTTCTGTTGAATTTAACTTGATGAATTTAAATTTATTATTCAATTTAAAAAAATAAATATTACTATTTTCATTTTTAATATACTGGTGTCAGACGTTTTATTTCTGTTACATAAATATTTTTCCGTGTTGATTATACCATACATTCCAGTTTTTATGTTTTTTTTTTATTTTTGGCTATCGATTTTCACTTATTATATATGTTTTGAATATTATTTGTTGCTGCTTTCGTTTGAATTACGTATTTTTTATTTATTTGTATTGAATTATTTTTTTGTAAAGGCTGCGGCCGTCGAAAATAAATAATTAAATAAAACATTTGCAAGTATATTTACCCAGTCCTCTTTGTGAGTGTTGCCTTAAATATATTTTCTCAAATGCCTCAAAACGTCTATTTATGATTCTGAAGATTTTTCTAAAAGAATATACTCGTATACTCGTATATAAACCATATGTGTTCCAACCCTTTGAATATGACATGAAAAAAAAACCGTGTTGTTACACTATGTCTGCACAAAAACCCAATGTGTTACAGCACAATATGCGTATCGAAAGCATACTGTAAGCTAGAAATTCAATATATGAAGACAAAGTGGTTTAGTATTTCCGACAAATATATGAAATTAAAATAATATAGGTTTATTGATAACAATATACTCGCATATAAATACATTCCAAAATCGCACATATCTCAAGATAAATTTCAGAAAATACATTTAAGAGAGAAAGCCATCAAAAGGTCTGTGCTCATCTCATTACATCCTCCCGGCCGACATACACCCCACCAATATAGGACGAGTCCGGCCGCATGAATATCAAATGTTTTTCAGTTCGCAACCTTTTTCTGATTAAGGAATAAAACCACTTCGTCAAAGGTCTTACCTAGTGAAGTGGTTCTCTAAATCCACGAAATAAAAGGTTTTAGCAAAATTATATACTTATGGTATGCTATTCGGTGTTCTTTTAAAACTATGGAAATTTTAAATTTCGTATTGCGGATGGTAAAAAAAATACACTATGGGATAGTGCTTAATATCAAAACGGCAAAACGATTGAATAAAACACTTGATAACACCTTTTACAAGACTAAATGCAATTAAAATAACTTTTAATGGATTTTTAAGAGAAATTTTGTTGAATAATAAACTTTCGAGATTTTAAGATATTGAAAAAGAATTATTTTTATGGCTAAAGAAAAAACATGCCACTTTTTCATACATATTTATTCAAGAAACATATTTTGTTTTATTGCGACTCTGAAAAGAGAGGAGGGGGTTCTTGGGAACAAGTCTCGCTCCTAGAAGGGCAGCAGGAGCGCCAGTCATCAATCATGACCTGCCAGCATCTGAGTTCATCGCTTCCCCCGGCCCCGGTATCCACGCTGCCATACCCTGACTCGAGATTCAAATTAAACTCTTATGTCTGCACTTGTGACTTCTACTATTTCGAGTTGGAAAATTTTATTAAATAAAAATATACGAGTAAACATGACACAAATAAATTTTCAAAATGGTCCTGATACTGAATCTATGTATAACTTTCCTTATCAATCCCAGAACTTATGATAAATCAAGAGGTGCGAGACTAACTTCCTTCCTTCCTTTTTTGCTTAGAATCTCAGTTTAACTATCAGTCTCCTCCAAGTAAACACATAAAAAATATTAGCATGTATATTGAAAAATGTCAAAATAGACGTCGTAAAATGTTGGCATGTATGTTGAAAAATGTTGGCGTAGATGATGAAAAATGTTGCATACAGATCAAAAAATACAGTTCGGCAAAAAATAAGGTTTTGTATTGTATTCATATTTCACAGTTTGTTAAGATATTTCGACTAGTAGAAAAACTCACAATATAAAAATCTTTCAGATACTTCTTAAATTTACTTTATTTGAAAAATGATGTAGCATAACAAAACGTCTCCAAATATTATACTATATATACGAGTAAACGTAATTTTTTTTTAATTAAGTGCTAATATAAGAACGTGTATTCATTAAAATATTAGAATCTGGGTGAAAAAATTAAATATATTTGATATCGTTATATATTTTGGTTTACAAAAATATGGTATTTAATAATAAATACCCCTAAGAGACAAAATAATTATAATAGAGTAAGTATAAATACCCCTAAGACACAAAATGATTATAATCGATTGAAAAATAAAATACCTGTTTTCAAAATTAATTTGGAGTTAAAAATGTTAGGTTTTGCTCACCTAAAAAACGATTTACATAAGAGAAAATTGATCAATATACATTAAAGGAGGATTTAGGAAAATATGGTTAAAGGATATGGATGAAACATTTCTGAATCAATGTCTCAAAATTACCTGAAAATCTTCTGTGTGGATTTGTATTTCGTGGTGTTGTGTACATTGCTGAAACCATTAAAAGTAAAGACTGCATATTATATAATATATTTTTAGTTATTCGTGAGTAGTGTAGGGATGTACTTGAAACAGAATATTCAAATGCGAAACACAACATGATTTTTTTTTAATTGAGTTACTAAATGAATAAGTAAATTTATTTAAATATTTCCCTATTATTTATAGCAAATTTTTGTGTCTACAAATCAGTGGATTTTCCTTTATACGTTACAGTTAATGTTTTGGATTTAAATATTATTTCTTGGTATGACAGAATCTAATTGATCTATGTTTAAACTTCATTTTACTCTTATGACAGTTATATAATGTAAATAAATTTCTTTTTATTTTTTTGTGAAACTAATCTAATTTAAAATAGGTAGGGAAATAATTATTGAAAATAAATAAAAAAACAAAAAGAATATTACAATATAGCAGTATACTCACGTTGGATTATGAGTAAAAGTTGCAAAATCACCTGTTTTTTTCTATGAATGAAATGTGTTGAGTGCAACTGTGAAAGTCCAATTCGATACAATTAATTTGTTTGGTGCAACCGGAACTATTCATTCAGCATAAAAACTCGACAATCAGTCACGTTTGTCTTATTATACATTCAAGAGATCAAATTGCCTCTCCAAGTGTTTAGCGAACTTTTCTCCTACACTCGCTCCAGCCTATAGTGGCAGCTAAATGGATTATTAAAATGCAGCAATTAAAAGCTTGCGTGTCATTAGAAGACATATTTTAACTGTTTTAAAACACGTCAGCAATTAAAGAAATATATTCATAAATTTTAACCATCGCAATTTCATTTAATCTAAAAATACTTAATAGGTTTGTTTCTTGTCATTATAAATAACCTCGTTGTGGATCAAATCTTTCGTGTTTCCATTTTTTTTCTTCCAAGTGTAGAAGTGTCACATGATTCTGCTGAGAGATTTCACTACATCGGATGCACTTTCTTAAATCGATACTTCAAAATAAGAACCAATGTCATTAGAGCCGATTTGTTAGTTATTATGTTTTTAATGTATTTCATGGTGAGAATTACATTCTTCTGCACCCTTATCATCAAAGGGAAGATTAAGGATCAAAAAGGTCTCGGAAAAGACATATCTTGACTTCGCAATACTAGGGATTGTTTGGAATATTGAGAAGCTTATTCATCTTGTTCAAGACGGATAGGCGTTTACTCTGTTGTTTGCAATATCAGGGTGATCTAATACTCGTAGCAACACAATATTAAGTAATTTGTTACTTTATCAATCCATTCAAACAGTATCCTTAAAAATATCCACATTATTAATGCGGACGCTTAGAGGAGTGTGGCTAGTATACAATAATATATTCGGCCTTATTAATCGAGTTTTCGGGCTTAGAATCACTGGAGTAGGCACGCAAGTTGATGTCTTTCATCATATGTGTTGGTAATACATCTGCTCACCGAAAAGCAACAAAAACCTCGTAAACGAGTTCTTAATCAGAATGGACTATCTTATATAATTGCTTAGTTTATTTCATTCGGGAATTTCTTATTTGACATTTGAGAATCGAACCCGAAATTTTTCGATAGAAAAAAAGCATCTTACCATTTAATCTACAAATATTACTTAATCGCGCTTTACTAAATTTCATTATTTATAAAATATTTCATTTCTCCATAGCCAAGGAAGAATTGATAACACTTTTTAGCTTCAATCTTGTACCCTTGCTCTGTTGTAATTTTTGCAACCACCCGAATCAATCCACAGGTCACATTTTGTGATACTGCAATGATAGTCTCGTCAATATTAACAAAGAAGGATCTTTATTTAACTTTACACCGATATATCTTCAGGCAGTTGAGTACTCCGATTCAGTAGCGTCAAAGTATCATTTTGCTGCATTTGAAGTTTTCTGCGAAATTACTGACAATTGACTGAGCTCTCTGTACTCCAAGCCTTTATAGGGGTATTTTCTGCACTGCGAGTCATTTTCCTTCTCCCGTGACGTAGGACTTAAGTCCCGCGTCGCTACTAATATTTTCAAACTCAGATGTGTGTGTCGCTATCAAAAGAGGAGTCCTTTTGGGCAATTCTTTCTTCATCACTAATGTCACCTTTATAATATTACAAATAAAGAAACTTTCGATATTCTCCTGTACGTCGCGCTGGACGGGGCATATTTTGTCCCTCTTAACAGCGTAGTTGGTGGGGTCGAACTGAGTTTAAAGGATATTGCTGAGATGAACATTATTAGAAGAATGTATAAAATTTTTCGACTCTCTCAATACCAAAAAGCTTTTAACATACCAAACACATTCATAGAAATTATCTGTTGTTATTTGATTTGGAAGAAAGACTTTAAACCAACACTCTGAAAAGTGCAGTTATAAGTTATTCTTGAAGTTCTCATTACTAGTCTACTCCCAAGTTTTAATTTGTCTTTATTTACTAGTATATTTACTATACTTCGGAAATTCTAGGATGAGTCCTGTGACAGCTCACAAATTTGCCCCAATACAACCTTATGTAATGTATTTACCTAAATAAATTGCTATTTATTAGAATTGAGGCTTATATAAGTTGATAAAATAATTAAAATTACTGAACATCGTTACAAGGTTGTATTGGGGCAAATTTGTGAGCTGTCACAGGACTCATCCTAGAATTTCCGAACTATAGTATATTTACTTGAGCCTTTTTTACAGCGATACGTAGAATGTTGTTTAATCTTTAAAATACAAATAAGATATATTTTTCATAAATATAAGAGAATAAAAATCCGTGATATTTATTTGATATATTTTTTTTCAGCGGCTATAATCTAATATAATAGTAATTTAGGAGTAATATATTATAACACAGACACAGTAGCAAGTATCGGCGCAGGACCGCGACTCGGATCGAAGGTTGCGCGGGGACTTCGTTATTTGTTGGGTCGTGATTTAAGATCAACTGAGGGCTCGATAGATTTCGTCCTTCGCGACATGAAAAGGTCCTAGATCCTTCGCACTAATACATATTAAATTGATCCTTAATACAGTTCTGCATAGAGCCGACAATAAAAAATTGGCCCAGCTGAGTAATCGTTTTTCGGAGGGATGCAACGACTAATAAAAAAATTGTTGTTGTTCTACGCATAGCTCTTCATAGATATTTGCATTCATATTTATTATTTATTTAATTTATTTAGGACGTTCAAATCAAAAATATAAAGTTATGATCAATTAAATTCAAAATACCCATGGCCTTTTTAAAGTGTAGAAAATATTATAGAATTCGTTACTTGTAAAGCTCGAAATGAAACTTTATTGATTTGCTAATACTCGTATAACTCAAAATAAATTAACGCTCGAACTTTCGAATATAATTTTATCATAACGTTTATGAAATTTGAAAATTTATTTTCGCATTTAAGTTGATGATTGTCATTGTTTTAAATTATATAAAAATATAGAAAAAATATTTTAAATGACAAATCCTAGATATATTTGTTATTCCATGAATCTGTTATGTTGATAAATGAAAAAAATCACAAAAATAAAATAATAATACCAAACAAACGTTAAGCTGCACCTTTAGTGTGATACAAGTTAAAAGTTTCAAAAACCATGCTTGTGTACGCACATTCTTAGAAAGCTATACTATATTTTAACTATAATTTATAAAGTTTGTTGAAAAAATAGTTTCAATTACATTTTAGTGTGTCAGTTGCATTGAAACTGTGCCAATGAACAATATTGTTCGTATTATTTTGTGATACATGCCATATATGGTGTTAAGGAGTATTCACTTGAATGAAATAAATCATTAAAATAATACATATTATATTTATTTGTTAATTAAATGTAACATCTATCCTGCTAACAAATACGATGTTTCAGATAGGAAATGAAAATTTAAAATGGCAAAAAACAAAACTCTCTTTAAAATAAATATGGTCAATGAATGAGGTCATAACGCTTTGTAAAATTACACATCGAAGAATAAAAACCGGTTTGACCGGTCGGGAGGCTTTGTACCTGGGTTCGTGTCCTGGCTGTGGCCCACTGATGCGAGAAATAGGTCCTTTGATTCAGTGGATCACGCTTTTTATGCCCCTCGCATCAATATAACATGCCATAAAATACTCGGCGCGATGTTGTTGAATCATTCACTTGTTTTATGATTTGCGTCCTATCGAAAGAGAAAACGAACGATGAAAAAACTTTTAAACCAATTTTAATCTTGAGAAATATATTATGATATATTTAGCTGCCCGGAAAATAATGTCGAATTTTTAGGTCCAATTCAACTGCAAAATTTGACAACATTCTCATGGACGATGTTTTTTTAATAATGTCATTATGTCAGCAACCTTCCATATCATAGAACGCTAGTTATTCACGATTGAAATTTTTTATTTGGTCGTCATCAGAGATAATCGACGTTCTAGAGCGGACACCACCTTCGAAAGTCGTATCACCATTGCGGAATTATTTTAAACCACATTTGACACACTCAATAGCTTATCGTACATATTTATATTTTTTTTAAGAATGTGTCGTATTTTTTTCCTTTACGGTAGTAAAAAAGCATTAAACACTAAAATATCAACTTATTTTGTTTCGATTTGAGTAAACAATGGCCAAAGAACTGCGCTTAACTATTATTTTCCATAATACTTTACATTTAAAATATTTGAAATAAAGAAATTTACGAATTTCTTCTCCTAACGACACCCGTCCGAGAAGTACGAAACATTGTTTCGGACAACATATTAATATATACAGATTTAATGCGCTATAATTTTACATCAAGACTTGAAAATAACATGAATTTGAATATGGATATGATAATACAGGCTTCTAATATATGGACTTATTTTCTAGGCTATTTTTTAAATAAGATAAACTTTAAGACGGCGTTTTACGAGTAGTCTACTGGTGTGCATGTTAACTTACCACTCAGGTGTCACAAGTTCGATTCTCAATGGTGTCGCACTAGTTTTACTCAGAGACCTTTTTTTCTTTAAATTTATTGGTTTCCAAGCGCTTGGAGTGCTCTTTGGGTAACCAGTAATACGAAATAGCCGGGTATAAGTTCGTGTTGAACAATTGAAAATACTCCTGAAGATGGGTTTTGTGATGAGTATCGAATCGATCACAAGATATAAAGTTTTTATTGTATTACACTTTCGTTGTATACAGTATAGGTTGGCGGGTTTATTACCGTGTGACAATCTTCTCCAATCAGCTATAAAGAAAACCAGACTGAAACCCTTTAAATAAATGGTTCCTAACGGGAGTCACATTCGCAACCCCCTGGTTGACAACCAAGAGTCATCTATATTATGTGGTGGAATAAAAACAATTATTCTTTAGTGAATGAAGGGAGATAAAATGTTTATATATTTTCTAAAAATGTAGTATTTATCAGTGTAAGTGGATTGATCTATAGAATAGTGGTGCAGTAACTTAACCTTAAGCTTTCTCAAAATAGTTCATTGATATTTTCTAAAATATTAAAATAAATGTGCATTCTCCCAAGACGTTGAAGCTTTTAACGTATAGAAATAAAAAAGCTCGATTAATTGATACAAAAAATGAACATTACCAAATGGGATATCCTTTCTGGAGGTTTCTCCATGTCGATAATACAATATTATGTGGCAACTCGAAAAGATGTCATTAAAGGAAATAATAGATCTTGTTGTAAAATTTCACACGATACTTAGCGAAGACCCGTTTAATGTTCATTGTCCTTAATAGAAAACAGTTTTTAATATGAAGCACTAACGACAATTTTGTTGTGTTCGCATTTCTTTTTATTTCACAAAATATTTATGTATTTTTCATATCCTACTAAATAATTATATTTATGATTTTGATACTACGTTTTATACGAAGGAAAAAAAATATTAGTTTTCGAGACATTTTAATTTTTACAAGTCCAACAAGTCAACCCAAAAAATACATAACATCAAGTGATGCATTTTTTGGGATTAGCAGAGAGGATTATTCACTAAAATCTAGATTTAATTCTCGTGAAACGTAAAGAAGATAAAATAATGAACGCACAAAAAAAATCACTGAGGTGTGACATGACCATAAACATCGCTACAAATATTATCTTATTATTTTTCATAAGTATATGATAAGACGCTCGACTTCTTCCCGGAGGTTGCATGTTAGATTTCCGAGGGTACCCAAAAAAAATTGAAAACAACGGGTCCTAGTATTTAGTAAAAACGTTCGTATGTTTACAATATTCACACACAAAGATTATGTGTGCAAGTAATGTACCATATCTTCTCGTACGGTAGTATTGCCAACAAGTGCCATGACGATCTCTGATTTCCAAGTCTACTCCAGTTGTTTTAAAGCCGAACACTCGAGTACTGTAGCAGAAAACAATGTTGTCTTCCAGACTTAATATCTGTGTCCGAAGGAACTATTCTGATTTGTTGAAAGGTACCATTCGAAAGAATAATAATTGGATTGAACATTTATTCTTTTTTCTGTAACTATTGGTATGATTCAATAGAAAAATAATATAATTCTTCCCAAATAAAAGAAATATTCCAAATGAAGAAATGTCTCGATTCGTACATTTTCGATACTATTTTATTTTAACGACTAAATTTGACGATCATATCCGATGCCCCTAAAAAAGTTCAAAGCTCAATTTAATATGATGACCAAAGGATCTAAAGAAATTGTCGTCAAGATAATAATCCTATTAGTCGGGAGCGCATTAAATTATATGATTCAACCCTTTCCTACAGATATTTTGTGCAACTGTTAAAAAAATAAAATTGCTGTTCAAATTATATGTTTTGCGACACTTCATAAAAATGCAGTATTGTATGTATTAGTAGAATTTATAGTAACAAAGTTATATATTTCCTTTTTTGATATTTATTTCTCAGCATGGTGCTTTTTGTATGCTAAAAAAAGAAAAATTCTAATGAAGGTGTTGAGTCGGTCTATTTCCGTGTCAAAAATATTGCCATAACCCCTAATTTGGCGGGGGCAGCGCCACAAAAAAATTACTGACTTTTTGATAGATAGCTTTTGCAGGGGTCTAAAACATGTTTTTTAAATACGATAACACTGTTTTTTTCCACTAACAGTTCATATCATTACCCAACCAATTAAGAGATTACTCCCATTATCAAAAACCTTGTAAACAGATTGATCAAAAGGAAATTTTGACCCGTCACTTTGGTATTTGAAGATCATAGAGATTGTAACTTACGAATTAAATTTCAAACATTTTGACTTTGGTTAATAATTGTCGTTGATAATGAGAGGAATCTTGAAACCAGTCGAGTAACAATATAAACCATAAAGGGGAGACAACACATTTGGAATTGTTAATATATAAAACATGTATTTTCTACAGCGTTTCTATCCTGAAAATTAAACGATATTTGTTGCGTAATGTTCTTTTATATTCGTTCAACATATAAGCGATCTTTGTAAAAATTAATAATCGGTAAAAACTCCTAATTTATATATAATGCAAACCATTATGCCATTTCCTTGTTTTGGTAGGCAGAGAGAATAGAGCGACAAATATCACGACATACTTTCATAGCCTCCTCCGCATCCACACATTGCTTCTGTTTCTCTTACTAGTCACCTTTCCTTCATTCCAAATTTTGTTAACATGATTTAACCAATTTTTTTTCGGTCGTTCTCTATCACGTTTGCAACTCATGTATGCATTGAACTTGTATTTAGTTTGTCTTTCATCAACCATCCGTTCCACTTGTCCAAATCCCCCCGACGAACTCTTTTCACCCTACTTAAAAAATCTGTTTTAAGCTCATATTCATTCTTAAAAATTACACATCTTATTATGTCATATATCGACATACTACATATTTTTCTCATTGCACGTATTTTCCCCACATTTACTCAACTCCTTTCATTTATTTTCCACGTCCTAGTTTAACTTCCATTCACCAACGTTGGCACTAAACCCTGTTGTGATAATATAAGAATAAAAAATATCTAATATATTTCCAAAATTATTCGTGAAAATTATTTTTGTTATCAAAATAACCCCTAGCCAACTTGAGAAAGTCTGCTCTCTGAAAGCCAATATACTCGTATATAAATTGTCATTTTTTTATTTATCAAATCTTTAATTATAATATCCATTTTACTTATATACGGTATTCGCGTACCCAAAAAATACTATTAACCTAAGGTTAAGCATAACATTTGATCCAGTTTTACTGTCTTGTTCAACAAAAAACTATTATATTAAATTATTCATGAGAGTATCTTTTATTTATTATATCTGCAGTTTTCGCAAATAAAATACTAAAAACCTAATAAATTTACTGTATTTTCAAAATACTGTTAATTTATATATGTTTATGATAAAATGATTTGAGAAAAATTAAATTGATCTGTAAATCAATTATATTACATTGCATTAATTTGCATTGCATAAGTTTATTTCCTATGAAATATTATGTATACCATAAATGACTAATTTTGTATGAATAATTTAACAATATAATTACGAGTATGAAAAAATCTAAGTGGTCTTAAACTCATCAAAAATTTAAACGAATTATCAGCATTACGATTTGTTGATTTTCAAGTTTTTAAAATTAATATTCGAAAAAAAGATTGTCAACAACTTAACTAGATTTTTTTTTGCAACCACCCTTTGAGCCATCTGTCATAAAAGGGGTAAGTGTTGAGCCTTAATAATCAATAAAAAAGGACTGTGAGATTCTTCTGGCAAGTTAATATCTACCTGCCAAACTAATGATTGAAATTTGTGGGAAATAATGAACCAATTAAAGACATATAAAATAATATAAAAGGAAAAAAATATGACAGAGAGATAATTTATAAAAGATTACTAGCAAAAAAATATAACGTTAGTGTTTTTTTGTTTTTTTTTTCTGAGCCGTCATTTTTTGTCCCAACACCCTTGGGCGGTTTAAAAGGACATAAAAATGTCTTCATCCTTACACATTGAGTTTTGTATAGAAAAACTTTGCCCGGATTCATTCATCATTTTTATTCGATCGCTCCTGCATCTTAAAGGTTCCACTTAAACATACCAAAATGGAAATTTTATCGGATATAAAGAAAATATTAACAATTAAATATATTGATTTGGAGCACGATTGTCACATCAAAGGAAGTAAATATTGGCAAAAAATCTCACCAAATAAGGATATAACGAAAATATACACCATTTAATATATCAATTTAATGCACGCATATCATATAATAGAAACTAAATATTGACCAAAAAAGCTCGCCAAATAAATATATAACGAAAATATACACCATTTAATATAATATCAATTTAATGCACGCATTTCATATTAAAGAAATTATTTATTGAGAAAAAAAAGCTTTCCAAATAAGTATGTACTCGTATATAACGAAAATGTATACAATTTAATATGTCAATTTAATGCACGCATATCATATTAAAGAAACTATATATTGACCAAAAAAGCCCACCAAATAAAAAATATATCGGATATAACATAAGGACATGCCATTTAAGGCAACAAACCCAGATCCATAAAAATGGTGTCCACATCAAAGTACAGATTATGTTTTTTATATTTCTTGTTATATGTTATATAAACAAAAATATTACAGGAACTAAATATTGCGATGATTTTTTTATGATTTTCGTGGACTAACTCAACAACAGTGTGCCGATCAACTCGCTTCTACTTTTGGTGATGAAGCACCATCCCGGGCCACTGTGTTTCGCTGGTTTTCCGAATTCAATCGACGAATTATGGGTATATGCATATGAGCCAGAAACAGCAGTCGACTGTATGGGTCTTTCAAGACGAGCCAAATCCAACAAAAGTCGTTCGCGCACGAAACACTTCGAAGCAAATGGTGGCTTGTTTCTTTGATATAAATGGTCATGTTGCAACAGTGCCTTTAGTGGAACGTCGTACGGTCAATTCTGAATGGTACACCACCATTTGTTTGCCAAAAGTGTTCGGAGAAATGAGGAAAACCAACCACTGAAGACGGATCATTCTCCACCACGACAATGCGAGCTCTCACACATCGGCTCAAACAAGTGACTTTTTGAGCACTCAAAACATCGAATTGATGGGTCATCCGTCGTACAGCCCCGATTTGGCACCCAATGACTTATTTTTATTCCCGAACATCAAAAATAAATTGCGAGGTCAACGTTTTTCGACGCCTGAAGAAGCGGTTGATGCGTTCAAAACACATGTTTTGAAGTTACCTCATTCGGAGTGGAAAAAGTGCTTCGAAAATTGGTTCAAACGCATGCAAAAGTGTATTGATCTTCATGGGGAGTATTTTGAAAATCAATAAAGCCATTTTCGATGATCAATATTTGTTTTTACTTGTCTGTCTCAAAACTTAAGTAGCAGCCCTCGTATCGGATATAACAAAAATAAATACCGTTTAATATATTGATTTGAGGTAAGTTTGTCATATTAGAGGAACTAAATATTGACCAAAAAAGCTTACCAAATAAGAATTATATGGGATATAACAAAAATTAGAACCGCTTAATATATTTATTTGAGGTACTAAAAATTTATCAAATAAGCTCACAATTATGGGATATAAATAAAATATATACCGATTGATATTTTTATTTGAGGTACGCTTATCTCCTTTTTTAATAAATCTTGTTTTATTTAACATTAACACATTTTATGGACTAGAAAATGCACCTATTTATTATTTTATTTATATTTTCTTAGCGGTGAAAGTGCATTCAACAAAATAGCAATACATTTCTAAAGTTTTTTTTTTTAAATTCATAATTATTAATACTTGAGAGGGATTTAACCAAATTGAAAACTGATAAAAAATATTTTGTCTACACTTCATAATTTGACGATTCTTTCTCATTATCCTGGTTTGCACCACTCAATGGACAAACTTCCTCCGCCCACAGAAGTACCGAGCAATTCTGTTGGTGTACTGATAGGGTTCAAGGATCCCAAATATTATTATTCAATCTAGCGAATGATCTTCTCAGTGACGTGGTACCCTTGAACCCTCATCACCAGACTATTACTCTTCACAAACTCTCAAGTTCTCTGCTGAAAATGTTCATAGATTTCCAGTATATTCTTCATACGTGTGAATAGGAGTCGTTCTTGATTCCAAATCTTCATAGCCTAGTTAGTAAGGCACTTGTCTTCCACCCAAGGACGTAAAGCTCGATTCTCGATGAAACCCTTAAAAATAATAAAAGGGCCCCATTAGCAACATAGTCGACGACAAACAGCTAGTTTTTAGCTCAATGGTTTTATTGGGGTCTAAGACAATGTCGTATACTTATATTATCTACGATATTTATCATGTCCTCAACATCAATGTAGATATGCATATGAAGAAGAATCATACAAATGACGTCTTCCGTGGCCAAGTTATAAGTTGGTAAGATACTTGTCTCACAACCCGGAGATTTAGGGTTCGATACCCGTTGTATCACATTTTTCGAAGGATTTTAGTACGGTTTTTACTAAAAGACGCATCTGTTTGGTTGTTAGATATTGCTACATGGAAATAAATCTGTCATGTAGTAATGTATACAACAAAAACGTATAATAAAAATATAATTTGTTCATCTCGTATTAAATGTAAACGACACATTTTTTTAAAAATAACATAAAATCTTAGTAACACAGTTATTACTAAGTGAACAAACGACTTGTACTCGTATATTATTCAAATTATACTCAATTATATTACAAATAATTTAATTTATGTAACTCGTTTTTGTAATATTTTCCATTGCAGTCATTGCCGAAAACATATGTAACTCTAAAATATTCACATTAGTTTTTTATTATTTTTTTAATAACTTTTTTATGATATAACATTTAATATAACATATATTCGCTTTAATATGTAGTAAAGGTAACGAAATGCAAACATTTATATTTTTCTTGTATTCGGGTTAGATGAATTAATTATATCAGTAACGCTATATCATTTTAAAGAGGCGCCAAAGCTACTGGGCCGGTAGTGAAACTTTTACGCCATGTTTTTTTAAGATTAGCTTTAGTTGTTATATATTTAAGTTGTTAATTTAATGTTATAATTTAATAATCAATTAAACCAATGCCATGGTACTTTCGATGCTTTTATATGTAGTACTGGGGGAGACTACTTCGCAGTCCAGAAACAATCAGTTCAGTTCGATCCCACCCACGCTGTTATGGAGGACGAAAATGTCCACAATTTAGTGTGATCTTCATAATAAGATCGAAATATTCTTTAAAACTTGTCTCCCGACCCGGGGGTTGTGGGTTCAATTCCCGTTGGTACCCATTTTTTAAAGGATTTCATACTGGTTTTCACTTAAGCCTTATTTAACATATTTGTGGTTAGTTGAAAGAGATGTTAATAAGTTCGCCAAGTTGTACTATAAACAGATAAAATGAAATACAACACAATTACAATGGAAACATTTCATTTCGAACACAATATTTGACAAAAGAGGTTCGACGTTAACGCTTACACCACTACTATCAATTAATTGGGAATTGTATTTAATGCTCACTCAGCATTCGCTTTTTATTACCACTCACAGAGTCAGCCCTGAACCTCACAATAAAATAATGTAATCATTTTTTGTATTACACTTAATATGTTTTGTTCTTAATTACGATCGTGCCACTTCGACGCTTGATGTATGTAACAGTACAAATAAGACAAGTAGATTGCCCAGCATCATCATAAGACAATTAGACTACTGATTTATAAACGGGGATGGAATTTTAATTCTCTAATATATGGAGTTTAACTGTATTGTAAATTAGCAAAACTATTCTTCCATATGCTACGATCATTTGCAATTTGATTCAAGTTCAAGCCGCTATATTTATTTTGTTTCATTTCTTTAACTAGATGATAATGTCGCTTATTCTTCATCTTAATTTAAACCTGTATTTTTTTTACCTTACATAATGTTTAGATTAAATTGGATTAGCCCACCGCAATACAGTACTCTCAATATCGTGCCCCAGTCAACTGCAGCTTCACACTAGTTATTATTATTTACGTTGTCGTGTTTTACTTATTGATGGTCGCTAACCAGAAGCATTGATCTTTATAAATTACCTCGAGAATTTCCTTACAAAACCCTATTAGAATTATCGTCTTTATTATCTCGTGATAACCTTGACATCGTCAAGCTCCGTAGCCAAATTGGTAAGATGCTTGTCTTCCAGCCCGATTTACGGGTTCGGTTCCTGTTGGAATCCAATTTATTTTAATTAGGTTCTAATCTGTTTTATTATTAAAAGTATCTAACATTTTCTGATTTTTTGAAAAAGATTATCATATAGAAACAAACTATAAGTTATAGAATATCTACTGAAACATTCAAGACAGTTTTATTGGTGCTAATAGTCGACTTGTTATACATTATTAGCACATAGCTTTAAATCTTATTTATTCACTATAAACTTGTTATTTTTTAGCTATCCCTTCATTTCTTTAAGTTTATTTTATACTCCTTGTTTATGTTTTCAATAACATTCTAAAGATTATCGTATCAATTTTAAGATAACTCTTAAGTGTATAATATATGTACTAGTATAGTTTATATCAGGGGTAACCAACTTGTTTGTTCTCGTGAATGACTTTTCACGTAAAAAATAGTCGCGATCTACCTATCAAATTCTCAAAACTCTACACATCAACAGAATGCTATTTTCAAAAAAATTCTAAGAAAGTTTCCTTTAAAAATTCTCCGTCAGAACATTGTTTTCCTTTTTTTTTGGTGAAAGAAAACTGACTTTAAATAATGCGGTAGTCCCTGCAAGTGATTTTAAAATAGGTATTTAAACACATTTGGTTGTGTTAATAACATAGACTTGAACTCTTTAATTTTACTTCTTCTTAAATCACTGTTTAAAGGATATTCCTACTGATATTTATTATTGAGAGATATAAAATGTGTTTCCAGATTACCTTTCTTAGTTATGGCTACAGATGAATGACATATTAACCACATATTTCTTTTACCATTGAAAAAAGTAAGCGTGCTTCAATTTTTCGTGAAAATGGTAAATCTTGATTTTTTTCGAATTCATCATTTTATTTGAAAGGGTCTTAAAACTTCCAAAAGAAAAGAATGTACACTTTTTTTCACCACAGCTTAGAAACTCGATAAGAGTTTATTCCTATCGATTGTGTGACACACTGGGTGGAAGACTCAAATATAAAGTTGAATGCTCACCGGGAGAAAGACAGGAGAGGAACCAAACAACACATACGGGGGCAGAGAGGTGCCGACTGCGTTGACAATTGCATGCGCGTAATGAGATTTAGCTGTATTGTATTATATTATTTAGCCATATTATAATATAATACAATATAGCTAAATCTCATTACGCGCATGTGACGAAGACAGCCGCGATCGATCAAAAAATGCTTCTCGATCGACCTGGAGGCCTTCCCTAGAATATATCATTTGACCCAGTCTCCTCAGGTAGTAGTATAAGTGTTAAAGTTAATAATTTTGTTTGGTGGTTTTTTTTGTTGCAAATTAACCCTCTTTTAAATTATTTTAGCAATGAGCATTCCAAATTGTTAAGTAAATTGCTATCATGTTTGACTCCAATTTGATTTACTTTAATGACCATATTCAAAAGTTATAATTCTGGAATGGCCAGCAAATTGATATTTTTACATATATACTATTTAACTAATGGATGTGCATATATACTATAAGATACTATCATAATTTACAAAAGGGCGAGCAGCTCCAATACGAGGTTGGGCCACGGAGAGGCTATGGGTGGGCCCCTAGTGGAGATATATGTATATTGTATCTAAAGCACGCTTCACTATTTTGATTTTCAGAATTGCTTGCTTAGAAAAGCTGCATCCCTCATATTCAGTCGCTGTATATTAATTCACATCTAAAGCAACTATTTCCTTTTTATGCTCCATTGAATTTATATTGTTATCTATACAGGTATTGTTTTACTGATTTCAGAAATTTGTAACCCAAATGCCAAGTTTTCTGATACTGTACTTAAAAGTCTTATTTTCTAGCTTACTTTCTAAAATATTCAATAAATATAAACATGATACAACATATCATATATCGTTGGGTGTATTAATTACCTTTATTTTTTTTTTAATGTAACAATTGTTTTCGAGTATGTTGTTAAAGCTTATAATGTATTCAGTTCCACATAAAACACAATCACTCAGTATTTCCATACTTTATTTGTATTGTTTTTACTTGTTTTCATTTATGACACTACAACAAGCAAATTTAACATTGAATTTCATTTTCCTCGTTATCCAATAAAAAAACAAAAATAATACTAATTTTGGTTTTAAAAATCTGTTTATTTAAATTATTTAAACATTTATCCCCTTCATTTGTGTTTGTAATATAAACGTTATTAATTTAAGTACATATTTGAAAATTAAAATTTCTTTCTTTATTTATTTTAATTCTTACATATTTCTTCACAAGACACAATCATGTGTTAGTCGTCTCACTAAGGTCATCTTCTGTAATGAGATGCTCGTAGCTGAATTACAACTACGAAATTCACACATAAATAATCCGAAAGATCCAAGATGCAGCCGCTCGTGAGATTGGACAACTATTGAATGATTGAACAACTAACTGACCAAGAGAAAACAATGGCACAGTTTTATTGAAACACCTATAAGTATTTATCTTACTTTCAACCATTTTTTGATTCGTCCCTTACAAATCCTAATATTTAGACTATGGTTCCATTCAGATTTATTTCTTTTGCAGACTAAATAATTATAACATGGTTTTTCAAAAACTTTCACAAGAAAATTGCATGCATTTAATTGCATCTAAATGACTTTAAATTGTACACATTTTTTAAGCAAACTTTTATGTCTCTTTATCGAGTGACATTAATTTTAAATAAATTCTTGAACTAGATCGCGAAACATTTTTCTGTAGTCACGATCTTGTCAAGCAATTTGTTTTGTCACCAGAAAAAAAGGTAATTATTGCACATCTACCATTAAAAAACCGTTTCACTTAATACGTCTTGTTTAGACCAAACGTTACTTTCATGCCATTATCAAAAGCATTCTAAAAAAATATAACATTACTTCAACAAAAGAAGACTAGAAATTGGATGAAGAATTATATGGATTGTAAGCAAAAGATTTGTCATTTCTACTCTTACCATTGTTTTAATAGCTAATTCTATGTTGAAGTGAAGTGAAAGAGCTTTCCAAGACGTGATCATTTTTGCACTGTTTATTCCAACGGTGTTTTTTTCAGTTGCAATCTAGAAATAAAAATGACTGCATTCGGTGGGGATAGTCCAAAATTCACGTAGACCTTGAAAATGGTTCACGTATTTTCTCGCTTCACTTGACACAGGCAAGCATTCCTCCGGAACATAAAGACTCGTTTACACTTGGGTTTCTAAAGTTTTTTTATTTCTTTGTAACAACTTTCTTTATATACAGAAAATTTGTCCAGCGAGAATAAGTTTTCAATAAACTTAACATAAGATACTAAATATAATTCCCTTGATAGCCTAAAATAATGCATTTGAGGACAATAATGATTAGGTATAACAACACTTCACATTTCGAATTGAGCAGTAAAAAACCTGTTACTTTAAATATTACTATTAAACACTTTTAACAAAATGTAAGAAAAGAAATTTCCCAACATATATATTACTTTTCTTTTTAATTGCCTGTATCGTAGGATTTATAGGAGAAATCGTAGGAGCTCTGTAAGAAGGTTTATGGATGTGGGGGAGGTGAAAGATACGTGTAGCGATAAGAAAGCCTGACATTCTGTCCTCTTTACGTATCCCGACAGGGAAATGGCGTGATAATATGTATTTTTTTGTGTTTTCATACTAAGGACCTATATTACAATAATTGGTAAATACAGAGATACAAATATACGAGTACTTCACAATTTTATGGACGCACTAAGTTATGGAGAGAGAAAAATCTTAACATACGAAGATGCTGCAAATTTAAACTTGGTACTTGGCTAAATAAATGGGTCTAGATGATCACAAAAATCGGACCCTGCTTAAAATACAGGTACACCATAAAGGAACATTTAAATGCACGGTGTCATTTGTCACGATATCCTTCCACTTGATTATTGATCACTCTCGGGACTGTTGTGCTTTCATTTCCTTGAAAATCGATCTGGAACTTCTTGATGTAGATCTTGAATCTGTTGTTTCGAACATCATTATTGAGAAGCAGAGCACCTGCTGTCTCCCCCTTTAAGTAGGCATTCCTGGCATGCTATGTATGGTATTATGTCTCCACCCATCCTATCCATGTGGACACGTCAGTACCACCTTCTCTTTTTACTATATGACATCTGACAATATCATCTGTGTTGCAGGTGTGTTGAAAGTCAGAGTTTCTGAGCCTATCTTTGACAAATTTTCCTACGATGGTTTCTTATACCAACATCTCGGATGTTCGAATACAGCTCTTTTTTCTACTAGTGTCGGCTATAGTTTCAACATTGTAAGTCATAATTGGCCTTACGTAGGTCTTATATATTTGAACTTGACTATTGATTTGCATGTTTTTATTTTTCCGATCACATCTCTTTGACAACCAGATTTTATGACTGCCTTATTTGTTTGCTCCCTTCGCTGTAGAAGTCATTGTAGCTGAAAATATCGACACTCAAGTAGTTAAATTGCATCACTTACTCAACAGCTTTATAATTAATGACTGATTTATATCTCTTTGGTTCTTCGGGAATTGTTAAGCTCTTAGTTTTGTTCATTGATATTCTCAGCTTAAACAATGTATCTGGAAACAATATCATAATATAGTAGCCATTCCCCTACGAGAGACCACGGATACACAGCGTTCCCTGTAAACAGCACCCAACACAGTTCGGGTGCTTTGTCTGAGATTACTGGCTTGCACTGTTCCTTTTTCTGCGACTCTCTTAACCAGCCGGTTTCAAGAACTACATTTCCCTTCTGGAGCAACTTTCTCTACTTTCAACAGTCTTGAGAAATGATTGCTATTCGTCGGTTTAGAAGAAATACAATAGAATTTTTTTGTCAAAATAATCAATATTTTTTTCTTTTTACTTTAATGATTCGTCTAAACGCAGTTATACACGAATTGATTATGTCAAATTTCAATATCAGTTATCGATATTTTGTTCGTTCAGTGCACATTTGTTCTCACCCAAGCACAGTTTTCCCCTCCGTAGCACAAATGACTGCGAAGCAAATTCCGCGGGGTTTCTGCACGGAGTCGCCTAATGATCTTGTGGTTGGCTGTGCATAAAAGGTTTGATGTGCGGTGAAATTGCAATAAAATCTACGAGTAAATTTTATTGGCAGCTATTCGAAGTACTGAGTGCATCGCGCTTAGTGTCAAAATACATTTGACTAGGTTATAAAAGGCAAATACACACGGCGAAGAGATCATCAATATCAAATATTACATATATTCGTTATATATTTTACATATAATATGCATAAAGATACTTCCTCTGGAGCGTCGAAAGGCTGAACACGTTGAAATATTCAGAATGCAGGCTACAACGAATCTTATACGTCCTTGGAATGGCTTAGTACACTAAACAGCGCCCTTAAAATAAATGTATTGAAATGTTTGATCTCCTTGATGGGTTCAAAATAAAGTTATTTAAATTCAAACGCCATTTAAGATTAAAAGAGTTGATATCATACAAAGATCTTTTTTCGGCATATCTATGACTATTTATCAAAAATAATTTCAAAATATTACGGAGTGGTACTCGTGACAGTACTATATTACGGGGTGATAAATAACTTACTCAGTATAAAGGGTGACAACTTGAAAGTTAACATTTTTAAGTGTAACATAATCAATGCGAGTACAAGTTAATCAGCTCCGAACAAGCTCTTTGATTAATGAAACATTTCACATATAAAAATGTTCAACAACTCTAAATATAGTTTGTAGTTATCTATGAGGTAAACGTTTGTTGAATAAATTAATAATATTTTAAAGATAAAAATGTTTAATAAAATAAATATAATAAAAACCTAGCAATAAAAAGGAGGTCCAATTCGGAACATTTCAGTTGTTTTCGCTTAATTTTCGAAAGAATATGGGTTTGAAGTACAAAAAAAATTAAATAATCATGCATGTGATCTTGGTCAATATCTGAAAGTAAATTACGTGTATGTCAATTACCCTTTCACATAGTGTGGGGACTTAGAAACTCGAGGTACCCAATATACAAAGAATCGATACATTTGAGATGTGGTGTTGGAGGCAGAACCTGTGCAATCCATGGACTGTGGATCGAAACGTATTTTATCTTATGTATGCAAGAATACTTTGGAAATTTCACGCAGAGGAAGGATTATGGATTTAAATAGTCAATGCTGGCGAGAAGTGTGAATGGTAAAAATAAAGAGGCGAGCACCTATTTTATACAGTGACCAGTGGAAATAAGAAGCAATATGCTCATTTCAGAAGTCGCTACGTAAAGAAAGAGATCGCTTACGCTGGAGAATGATAGTTGATAACCATGGTGATCACGATCTTCAGAATTGAGCAAATGACTAAGAGGAAGAAAAATACCCTTTGACTAACGTTTGTGTGCAAGATAATATATTGAAAGAAAAAAAAATTTGGCATTTATAAAAATACGAATCATTATACTGGACTGCATTACACTTCCGTTGTTTACAGTACAACCAAGTGGACTTATGGCCACGCAGCAATCTTTTCCAATCAATCAAAAATAGGGTATAGAGGCCTTAAGTGAAATCCAAACTGGAATCCTTTTTTAAAAAATCTAAGTTCTTACGATAATAGAACCCACAATCCACAGATTAAACAGGCGCTTACCATGTAGGACACGGAGACTTAATTGAATCTAATAATGTTGACACTTCAGTTGAGCAAAAATCTCAAATATATTTTTCAATGATTTTCAGATCGTCTGTTTGTTGTTTTATACATAATCAATTTCCAAATACAATAAAACAATTTACAATGCTCCAATTGAACAATAAAACAAAGTGGCCCAGAAGGTTTATTGGATCATCAAGCGTTACTCAAGGGACACCGGCTTATTCACTTCCTTATGCGTAAACGAACACTTATTATCTTTGTTTTTTTCCTGTTCACTATTATAGGTCTCTTTTATATGAACTAACTGTTTTATTTAAACAATTCAGATGTTTGAATACCATGGTATATCTACTCGTGTATGTACGAATCCACAGTAAAAATATTAAGAGACATAATTATGGATGTGCCCAAATGCTATTTGGGTTAGAGCTATGATGATCTCTGGTAATTGAATATGATGGTCAGAGATACTATGGATGAATAACGCCAGTGCGTTTATTGTTTGTATTCTATTGCAAAAGTCACAATAATACAATTTAGAAAGCAGACTCTTCTCAATGGTGTTATATTACCTTTACATGGGAGGGTTTGGAATGATCCGGGAAGGTGGTGGTATCCTCGGGTAAAATTGAGGGGCGTTGAATAAAAATAAGGGGGTGGTGGAATCGTAAAGAAAGAAGGGAACATAAGAAAATTTTGAAAAACCGTTCGTAAAGCAATCAACAAAATTAGAAGCAATTAATCAAATGACAGATTGTTTGTACAACTTTACGAGTACATTGAAAACGATGAAAAATTCAATATCTTGCTGCTCAATACAGAAGTTCGTTGGCTATCAAAAGTTACCTGTTTGGATCGGTTTTATAAACTTTTTAGCTCAGTGCTAGAGTTCCTAGAAAAAAGATGATGCTTTACGAGCCAACTTGGCTGATTTAAAAAGTTGATAGCTTATTTGACTGGCTTGTTTAATAAATTAAATGAAACAAATCTACAGCTCCAAGACGATAAGCTGAATTTAATCAAAACAAAAACTGTTATTTCCGCGTTTGTGGCAAAACTTCCATACAAATGAAATTTAGGACGAGGAGAATTCTGTCAGTTTCCAAATTCATCAACTATGAAATAATATGTTCTGACTTCCATCAACGATTTGAAGATATTTTTAAAATGGACATACCTGATTGGGTTTTGGATCCTTTTTCAAATACAAACACAGAAAAATCTCCAAATTACAAGAACTGATAAAAGTAACGACAAATGAAGAATTGAAATGTAAAGATGAACCAACAGTTCTGGCTGCAAAAGCGATAACAACAATTCATTCTGAATTATTTCCTTCATCGTATTTAGTGGAACGTGGGTTCAGCGCGGTCACAAATCTGTTAACTAAAAATGAAACATACTGCAAATAGCTAGGTGTTTTAAGAATGCTGCTGACAAAAATAGAGCTGAACATTAATAAATTGATAGCAGTACACCAGGTGCATCCAACTCATTAGGATTTTTTTTTATGTTGTTAGTGATTTTTATTTTAATATTATCCTTCGTTATCTTAATTTTCTGTGTGCAAATGTTGCTTTGGTTGATTTTTTAAATATTTTTAAGCTTCAAGGTGTCTTATTTACATATTTCTTTACTGTGTTGAAGGACTTGGTAGAACATAGATACAACATAGGTTAAATGACACAAATTTGTCACTGCGTATTTCTGCTTGTTCACTTAAAGAATGTAGATTTCCAGGGGAGCGCTGAGTATTTTTTTTTTTCTGAAAAGAGGGTGGTAGGCCAAATAAGTTTGGGATCCTCTGATTTAAATGATCGAGAATATATATCTGAGACATATTAATTTTCGTCTCAGCATCCCACCTCACATGCTTAACTATGATATTTTATTGAATTAAATGCTCTACGAGATTATATTTTTATATAATTGATTAAATATTTGTTTTGTTTCAGTGCTAAAATATAAATGATTTATTTCATGCGTCAAGTGTGGTATGAAGTGTGCTGTTTTTTTAAAGTTATTATTTTATCTTTTATTTACTAAATATTGCTATGGCTTTCAAAGTACAATTAAGTATCGTTTATTTTTCAAATTTAAATTTGAAAATCTGTTTGCTAACACAAATCTTAGTTCTTTCTTCTTCGTATAATCTTCACCGATATGTATCATCTTTCATCAGGATATAGCGTCGCGTGTCGACTTGTAAAACTTCTGCAGACCCACAGAGGAAGGGTTGCAGTGGACACCTTATGCTCGGAAGACATGATAATTAATTCTGTATAATCTATATTTTTATGTCTTCAATTTTATAACTTGATCGCATTATAAAAATGTGGGGTATTATTATGAGGTCGGCATCGACCGTGTGGATGTGTTATGCTGGAAATCAGGAGTAAATGGTTATGATGAAAAACTTACACGTTTTTAAATTAAGTAACTTAATATAATACAATGAGTTTATCTCGGAGATAATTTACATGATTAAACTTCAAAACCTCATTCCTCTATTTTACAAACCAATCTAAGAAACTTGAGCCTCATAGTTCTTTAGTTACTCATTTTTGGTAAAAGATATATCTTCGTCCCTTTTAAAATGAAAGTATCGGAGCATTTGCTACGGTGTGGTTAGATTACATATGTTTTAGTTAAATAAACGTTAGAATTCAACATTATCAAACTCGACTAATATTTAAAATTTATTTACAAAAAAAATAATTAAGATAATTATGAAATATTAAGCTTTAATCATTTCAAGAACAAAACCTCCATGGCCTAGTTGGCAAGAGACTGGAATTCCCCAGGGGTATCTGAAAAAAAATCAAAATGGATCCCAGACTGGTAAAAAATCGTCTTGTTACAATTATCGTGTGCGGCAGACGAGTGCATGTGGTGTTGCATCTTCAGGTACCGCACGTTATTAATATCAACACCACACGTGATGATGAACTAAAAGTTCCGTGCCTACTCCAGTGATCCTGTAACCTGAAGGATCGATTAGTGACACCAAAGACAAAGTTCTCTCTCAGTCATGTCTTTAGATATCAATTATAATTCAAATATATTGAAGGGTACCATAGGAACTAAGTAGCGGAAATTTACAGCGTTTTATATCTGAACTTGTAGTTTATGGATCCTAAAAATGATAGATAAATCCTTGTGTTCTTTTTATGGACAAAATGCGAGATATGCGCCAATTACGTACAGATAAAATAATTTAACATTAGCGTAAGATCACACATACTCGTAATATTTAGAAAATTTCAAAGTTCTCTCTCGGTCATATCCTTCAATATGCCCCAAGGCCAGTTCAAATGTATTGAGGGGTACCATACGAACTAAATAGCTGATATATACGGCGTTTTATGTCTTAACTTGTAGTTTATGGATCCTGACAATAATAGATGAACTCTTATGTTCGTTTTATGGACAAAAAATGAGATATGCGCGGAATACGTGCAGATAAAATAAATGAATATTAGCGTAAGATCACACATAGTATTAAGAAAACTTCATCGGGTTTTTGGATCGTGTCTAGTAGCCATTACTGTTCATTATGTGGTCCGTAGTCTAAATATCCCGTACTCGCACTGAGAATTTACTGCTAATACAGAGTTGATAATTACTTTTGCTTGAACCGACCAAGAACTCGCCTCCATCGTACAATGCGTACAATCGGTTAATGATAATGTTATAATGTTCCCTGGCGTCATGAATTGATATCATGTAGAATGTAGATGTTCCGCATAACGAAAACAAAACATAAATGGAAGTTTAAAAGCATTAACGATTTGTCAAATCATTATTTCAATTGATGCGTACAAAAAAATAAACGGCATTATGACATTACCGCGCGAAAAGAAATCATTATTTTGAAAGTTTTTCCCCTTAAATTTAAAGAATGGTACAAATGTACTGCAAAAAAGATCTACATAAAAACTTTTTATTTATTTGAAAGTTTTGAGCACATCGATCATTTTTAACATCTCAATCATTTTTAATAACTTGCAAGTATTTTATAACTAAATTCCATCTTTAAAATCATTTCGTGCAAGCCCATACAGTGGTTTGCTTCTAATTTTAGAATTTGTTGCCGTGTTGAGTTAGCTTAAATATTGACCGACGTTTTGAAAGCGTTGCAACTTTAATCCTCAGGACGATGTCAAAAAACATTACCGAGAATGATTCGGTAAGGCTACACATATTCATAATGTTTTTGACATCGTCGTAAGATAAAGGTTTTCGAAACGTCAACCATAATTTTAACTATCTTAACACGACTTAACTCTGAAAAATAGTTTAAACTAGGGTAGAACAGTTGTGAAAATCTTCGAACCTAAATAGCTTGTTTCCTAAAATATTTCGGAAAAGGGAGAATGTGGGTTGGATTCATTTTGCATATAAATACGTTGTGTAGATTTTTCTCTTAAATTACTCAAAATTCTTGTTCCTTTTTGTGTTCCTTCTAAGCAATAAATCATAATATTTAGTTGAAAAGGATTAAGTTGTATAATTAACTTCTTAGGACTAAGTACGATTATATAAATAAATAACAAGTTTGTCAACTCATATTTCAACAGTTAGAAACTAACCCAACTTGTCATGTAACACGTTCCTTGTAGGCCCACATGGCAAAACATATTGTTCTATAGTGAAGTGGTAGCAACAAATAAGTTATACAACTCCTGTATTACAAGACGGTACGGATTAGGTAATCAATATGGGCATTATATGAACTTTCATATGACTTGGACTACTTAAAGGAGTAAAGTAAAGAAGTTGTTCTTGCTAAGATGAATTGATTAAATTTTATGCGTTGCATTGTTATTGCGTTGGATTCGACTTTTGTTAGTTTTTATAGATTGCGTACTTGTCAATGTTGAATTTAATTTGTTATTTTTCAGTGTAATATTTTTAATTAATAAGATCTTTTGATGAATGAAATACAATAAAATAAAATAAATGAACACCTTCTTGTTGAGCGGCCCTGTTCCAGGTGGGGGCGATTGGAGACTCGATGTTAGTGCGCAGTTTAATTTCCAAGTACTTAATTGTTACAAGCGCTAACTAGAGGTCACAGTATCAAACGCTAATTTTTAGATACTCGCAATTACACTATAGTGTGGAAATGTTTTTCATACTTTAAAATAATCGCCAATATTGACAAATTTTTGGAAAATAATTATTTATCATGAATGTTGGTTTTCTTTTACCCGGGGGTTTGGGTCCAACTCCTATGGTACCTAAAAATATAAAATGTTCCAGCCTGATTTAAGTTTGCTTAGTAACAACACGAGTGCCAGTGTTGTAACCTGTTCACGTGCAGTAGTATATCACACACATAAGGAATGTTTCAACTCCGACCACAAAGCAGAAGGGACTTAGATGAGAAATTCAGCGTAGAGAAAGGAGGGTATATTGGCTACGTTCTTTATTATAAGCTCATGCATTTGTTTAGAAGTTTCCAAAGTATGCGCATAGGCATCTTGAGGAGCCACGATTAGTTCCCAGCAACGCAATATTTAAAAATTTCAATAATTCCGTGTAACATTAAAAACCTAATTTGTCGATATGAAACTGGTTGAGTTAAATCAGTAAGGATTAATATCCATTGCTGAGTGCTAAAGTTCAGCGTATCCTAGTACAATTTGCAAGACTTACCTCTATAATGCTGAATTTTCGGCGGTAGCTGTAATATAAACCAAATATCGTTCAAAACTCAACTTGGAATAGAAAATAAGGGTATTTTTGTCCAGTTTGATTGTAAGATTTGAGAAACTATGTGGTGCACAACAGGCTCATTCGTCGCACTAATTAGTAAATTCTTTTTACGTATAAAGAAAATATCGTTATACACAAAACAAGCCCTGAAACAAAAAGTTTGAAAATCAGTGTACTATGTAATACATATCTGGCAAGAAAGGGACAGAAAACTAACGTGGATTAACTACAATGGAGGCATTTACAAAATTTTAATAGGAATGTAGATGTGAAGGTCCAATTATTATTAACCACAAAATGGCCAAATCTTCCAAACACTCCATACCGGTTACGGACGATGCAAACGAAATAAAAGAAGTGCCGGTACAAGCGGTAAAGAATTTTTGCAATTAATTTGCTCGACAATGGCACGACAGACGTAAACGGTCGAGTGACAAAAAAACATCCCGTGTAATTTCTCTGTTCACTAAAAAAGTCTGTAAGCAGATAATTCTCGGAAAGTGTGGTGCGGTGCGCTCCTGTTGATTGCAAAGCTGTGGACCGGTAATGCTTTGTAAACTCAGGTTATTTTCAGAATGGAACGATTGCACGCCTAGATGCCATATTTCATCTTCCTAGCTTCATCAATGACTTCAGTAGTCTATTGGCAGAACATATAACGGTACTTAAAAATTTTCTATTTTTTTCTCTCATGAAGATCTTTTTACATTTGTTGTAATAGAGATGTAACTATAATATTTATTTATTTATTTATTTAACACTTTTATTGAAATACAATCTGGCGGGCTTATTGCCAGGCGGCAATCTCTTCCAACCAACCAGACAAAAGTAAATGAAGCAAGTTACGTGGTCGCATAAATCATTCAAATGACTATCCATCCCCACGAAATCCATAAACATATACGTGAGAACATGCCCACAAACCCCACAAAGACGGACAATCACCCGAACACTATTTATCATATAAAGTGAGATATCATCAATCAAAAGGAAAGGAAAGGATGGTGGAGAGGAAAGGAAAAGAAAAATCAGGAATGAAACACGTTATTTTACTGACTAGAAATTAAGAGTTTTTTCAGTCGCTTCTTAAAGCATGCCAAGGACGGAGCGAGTCTTATATTGGTTTGTAACTGATTCCAGAGTCTCACTGCATGGACAGTAAAGGACGACGTGAAAAAAGAAGAGCGGTGAACTGGAAAGGCCAATAAACAATCTCTGTTTGAGCGTAGCGCTAATCCATGATTGGAAAGACGCTGAAAATTTTCGGCGAGATAAGAGGGTGCGGCGGGACAGTTAAGGATATTATACAATAGAGACAGTATGTGAATTTGGCGTCTATTTCTAACATTCAACCAGTTCAATGCCTTCTGGTATGAAGTTATATGATCGTACTTTCGTAGGTTGAAAATAAATCTTAGGCACACATTTTGAAGACGCTGTAATTTGTCCAGCTGTTCCTCTGTAACATCCAAGTAACATACGTCCGCATAGTCCAGAATCGGAAAGAGCAGAGATTGTACGAGTACCTTTAATAATTACATGTTGAGATATTTTATAATATCATATATTTTCAAAGTTGTTATTAGATATGCTTGTAAAATGAGATTTTTAAATCTAATATTCACTGTGTATTATAATTTCGAAAAGATAACTCAGAGTTTCAGGCTGATCGCACAGCCCGTCCTCAGGAGGCACACGTTACCCGATTGCGCGCAATGAAGTTGACTAACCTGAATCGCAGATTATCTTCTATTAAGACAACATTTTGCATTTATGAATTTTTTGATCAATTTCATATCATAGTATAAATAGGCCGAAACCCATACGATGGTTGTCGTCGAAGAAAAAATACGAGAATTGAATTTTGAATACAAGAGAGCGAGAGAGGAATACTTGGATTCTCTCCGAAAGAAATTCGAAATTTGAATATCGGTGGGTCCGTAATAAATGAAAAGAGGGAAACTATACTGAACGAATTTTAAATACCTAGCTAACAATTTTTGAACCGGTATAAAAGAAGACGATGTATAAATGATATATATATATATATATATATATATATATATATATATATATATATATATATATATATATATATATATATATATATATATATATATATATATATATATATATATATATATATATATAATATATATATATATATATATATATATAATATATATATATATATATATATATATATATATATATATATATATATTATATATATATATATATATATATATATATATATATATATATATATATATATATATATATATATATATATATATATATATATATATATATATATATAATAGTATATATATATATATATATATATATATATATATATATATATATATATATATAATATATATATATATATATATATATATATATATATATATATATATATATATATATATATATATATATATATATATATATATATATATATATATATATATATATATATACTATATATATATATATATATATATATATATTATATATATATATATATATATATATATATATATATATATATA
>CATKWJ010000362.1:0-19250 GCA_949825065.1 Odontocerum albicorne | reverse complement strand
GGTTTAGGGAAATTTTGGTAATTTCGAAATTTAAAAACAAAAAATATCGATGATTGGATAAATGCAAAAAATATATTTTTTATAATTCAATGTTACGAAATCAATATCCAATAAATGAACCAAATCCATGGCATCAAGGTTTTTGCAGTGGTAGATTTGATGTGGAACGCCCAAAAGTTCACTTTGCATATCAAGTCTATTTTTGAAGATTATAGTGATATTGGAAGATTAGTGAATCCTGAAACGTACATTGGCAAGATACTTGTAATCAATTTTGTTATTATTAGATATATTTGCTTAGATTCAGAATACCGTGAAATTAAAATGTATCCAAACCATTTTATCAGAGTCGAATGAAGGCGCTTAAATGAATGTATGCCTTATATTTTCTTTCTTATAATGGAAAAAAAATATTATTTTTTTATAGATTTGATAATAATGTTGACCCCCGTGACCTAATTTATAAGACGCCTGTCATCCAACCTGGGGTTCAAAGGTTCGATCCCCGTTAGTACTCGATTTTTAAAACAAAGGGTAACTGTCTGGTTAGCAACCCCCGTGTTGTCAGATGTCAGGTATCTTACTAAATAATTGTCAATGATGATGAGAAAAAGATTAGTAAAATCAGTACCTACTTAATAAATAATGTTCATTTTATATTCAGCTCAATATTTATTATATATAATTGGCTCAAAGTACATAATGTGTAATATTATGAAAAAATCTATAAGTGCATAAAATGCATGTTATAGTACTGCTGCATTCCAAGATTGTTAACTCTCAAGAATTCAAATAGGAAAAGCGCGGCAATTTTGACAAATAATATCCGCTTGTCAACATCATTTTCGAATCTGATATCGCGTGGATAGCGGAAAACATACATGTTGGCGACATTTACAAATATAAACGCAGCCTCCGGAAAGCGCGCAACGGAAGTGCTTAAGAGAGATTTCTAAATCTGAATCGCCTACCGGGTTGCATTCTTGGGTTCCAAACTAACTTTTCCGTTTCAATTAATTTCCACGACGTGCTGCCATCTTGAATATGATTTATGACGTACATAAAACGATGAGATATAATTTATGTTATTATTGTTTACTTAAGATTAAAAACTGACAGCTGTCAAATACAGTTATATTTTGAATTACCTTTTTTTGCGATTAGTTTTATTTATTCTAGGTAAGGATTTAAATATAATTACTTAAAAACACAAATATGAAAAAGGGACAAAAAGCTTTCCTTATAAAGCAAAATAGATGAACTACTCCAAGTTTTTTTTATATGACTATTCACCCAAATTTGAGTCTTCACAAACAACAATGCGTTCAATGAAGAATATAAACTAGAATTACAATAACAGTGAAACTCTCATTAACATTGTTTTAAAAAAATCTGTATTTATAAATTAAGAATATTTATTTTAAATATTTATTTCATTAGATATAAAATTTCATTTTAACCTGATATAATTTTTCTAAACAGTGGGATACATGTTTGTAATGAGCGTTCTCATATTGGTTAGCATAGGATTTAAAAAAAAAGTATATCTTCATAAAATGTCGAATACGCACCATTTAGTGGGCAGTTTAAAGATCTTGTGCAATATGAGATCAGAAGAAGCCAGAAAATAACATATCACTTGACTTGAAATTTGAAATAAATTCAAATAAAATGTGACTAACATCACCTTCGTACGTAACATAAAGTTTTTGTGTTTATTATAGATTGGATTTCAACTTAGTTTCGCCATCATTATCGTCACGCCATGCCTCTATTGGGAAGGCAGCGACAAAAAAAAATTCGATTTTTAATATTATGCACTAACACGTCTCTGGTACAATATGTACTGGTTTATCTTGCCAATATATAATTCAATTCAAACGATGTTTATTAAATATTTTGTTAAAAATTGCAATTTTATTTAGTCATGAAGGGTTGAGAATTGACTTTGCATTGTATGTATTGTATTGTACTTCCGTAGTATACAGTTCAACCCAACTTATTGTCACATTACAATTTATTCCTGCCAACCAGAAAGATGTTTAAACGGGGTACGTGAAAAATCAGACTGGACCCACTTTTTAGGTTTTATCGGGAATCTAACCCGAAAATCGAGGTTATACACTTTTTTATTTATCCTTTACTACGGGGGTCCTCAAACTTTTTAAGAATAGGGCCACAAAAGAATATTGAAATTGCTAAGTGGGCCGGATTAAAATAAAAATATTCACATAGGAAACTACAAAAATCTAACAATAATTTAAACTAATAATTGCAATAACTAAACAAATGTATTTTTTTAATCATGCAATAATAAATATTTTATAAACTATTCAAATAAAAATAATATTCAGACATTTCAATTCGCCACCGGCATTGAAATAGGGCTAATGAGAACTACGGGCTTGTTGCTTTGTTGCCAGAACTACTTTATTAATATTAGGTGTTAAATTAGAAACACATATTTTTTTAAATCTTGTAAACGATTATCGTTCAATCTTGAGCGGATTTTTTATTTAATATGTTTCATTATGGCAAATGATTGCTCGCAAATGTATGTACTCCCGAATATGGAAATCATTTTTCTTGCAAAATTCTTAATTACTATGTTTACTTTTTGGCAACAGAGAATAAAACTTAATCAAGTTTTCATTTTTAAATAACAATTTTAGCGTATTTGTTTGATTACAAATCTATCAATTCTAGTTGCATATTTACATCAACGTCATCAGCAACAATCTCAAAAGGATTTTGAAATAAAATAAATGATTTTTCATTATTGTAAAAATCTTTGAATCGCTCATTTAGCTCATTTTGTAGCAATTTAATTTTCTCAATACAATTTTGAACAGAAAATTTAAATTTAGTCGACATAGTTTTCCACAAATAATCACAGCAATGAAAATTGAAAAAATATTTTGTGACAACTGTTTTTTTTAAAGTTCTAGTTTTGTTTGAAATGTCTTAATATAAAAAAAGAGTTCATGTACAAGTTTTCCATTTCCTTGCAGACTTACATTGAGACAATTGAGATGTTCAGTTAAATCAGTTAGAAATGCAAGATCCCACAGCCAAGCAAGGTTCAGAAAGTTCTGGAACTGGTTTCGATTTTTTCATCATGAATATGTCAATTTCATTTCGAAGTTCAAAAAACCATTTTAGCATGTTGCCGCAACTTAACCATCGCACTTCACTGTGGTACAACAAATCACCGTACTCAGATTCAATATCTTCTAGAAAACTTTTAAATTGACGATGGTTCAATCCAGTCTTTCTTATATAATTTACAGTAGAAATAACGGTAGATATTACAGACTTTAAATCAAGAACTTTTCCACATAAAGACTGTTGATGTATGATACAATGAAAGTTCATTGGTTGATGGGTACTCTTGGTATCAAATAATCTGTTAATTCTTCCAATCAAACCAATATTACATCAACCATACTTTTTGCGCCATCAGTAGTTACACAAGTAAGTTTCTCTCAATTTAATTCAAATTCATCGACTGTTTCTGTCTGTTACATTCAAAATTATGTTTTCTCTGGTAGTAGTGTCCTTCAAACTCTTCAATGCTGCTAGTTCTTCAGTTACTTCAACATTCTGATTTATTCCACGGATGAAAATAATTCACTGAGCAGTATGGCTCACATATTCGCTTTCATCAATTGTCAGTGAAAAATTACTAAAATTATTAGCTTTTTCTTTAAGTTGAAGAGTAGGTAATAGCTGATCCTAAATCCTCAACTCTCCTAGTAACTGTATTTGAAGGTAAGCTTACATCAGCAAATGTTTTTACTGCATTCTGACTTATTTATTCAACTGTTCCTAAAATACATTTTTAAACAAATTCACAATCTGTAAACGGTCTACCTTCTTTAGCAGTGATTGCCGTAACACGACAACTGGCTTAAACCAAGGCAATATTTTTAATGGCAACTTTTTTAAAAACATTTTGTTGATTTCTAAACTGTCTTTAGGTTCTTGTAGCGTTTTATCACGTAATTATCCTTCAAATTTGTCAAATTTTTCATTATGTTTGCTAATGTAATATCTTTTCAAGTTGTATCCTTTGAACACTGCTACACACTCTCTACAAATAAAACACAAACACTTGTCTTTGTACTGCACGAAGAAGTAATTAATTGTCCATTGTTAATTAAAGACCCAACATTCACTGTCAACTTTTCTCTTCTTTAACATTGACATTTTTTAAATGTAATATGGGAACCCACGAGAAAATATATACATATAAAAATAAACGGGACAAAACAAACAATCTTACGTTAATCACGATGACCAGTGAGTAAAACTTTTCACGGTTGATAAGATATGGACGGTCTGTGCCACATACGCCAGCTTATTTTAGCCCGGTGAATCTCCGATCGGACATTGGCGTCAATCTTACCGAGTATGCCCGGACAATTCCGAATAGTTGATCCTTCTCGTCCCCATTACCCTCCCGCATACTCTGTGGATACATGCAACGGTGTTTTATCAGTGACGTCGGAGTGAACACGCGTATTGCTAACAGCACATCGCAGTCCGTTCGGACATCGACACTATGAAGCGTGCGAATGTTTGCATAAAAAGATCGTATGTTCTAAAGTATTTTTTTGTAATAAAAATTGTTACGAATTATATTTGGATATATTTTATATGTGACTACACCGGCCGGATGAAAATCCCTCGCGGGCCGTAGTTTGGGGATCCCTGCTTTACTACATCCTTGATTACGCCACATCAAGTGCAAGCCACCCTTTTTAGCCATATCTAATCTCGACTTTTTATTATATACTTATTCGAATAAGGACGGGAAGACGATTCTAAATGAAGTAGTCATTTTACTACCATGTCGGTATTTAATTAGTTTTTTTTCTGTAGCGTTTTCCTCCAATCCTTAGTTTCAAATTTGTCACAGGAAGTTATTAAACGAATGATTAAAAAAATACCAACTCAAGCGGATATATAATATTTACCTGATCTGAAATTCCGAAACTCATTATATCCATTACCTTTTGACTGTTTCCTTTTAAACCGATATAATAACATAGATAACTTTTGAATTCGTGCGAGGAATGAGGATTTTAAGAATCAAAGTAAATATTTATTTCTCAGCTACTATTTCGGATTCCACTTATTCTAAGATTATCTTTGTAGTAATTTATATTTGTATCGTTTATTTAAGGTTACGTAGAGTAGAGCATTTCGTTATTCTTTGAATCTCTTAAATATTAAATTCTTAGAAATTAATTATGTATGAGAATTTTAAATTAAAATATATATGTATTCAACTTTAAGATGAGAGTTCCTTTTGAACCGTATATTTTTTAATAGTTAGCAATCATTGGACGGTATAACGTTAATATTTTTTTTAAAGTGTAATACTTTATTCTCACATACTTATCCTACAAGGATCGAAGTGTCATCGCCTGCAAAAGACCCTCGCCAACACCTCGCAAGCTGCATCGCACTGTTACCTGACACTGTCCTGCGCCAAGTTGTGCTTCTTTGAAGACCCAACCTGTTCCTCTCTTTCTCTCTCCCTCTCCCCCTATATCTATCTCCCTATCTTTTTCTCCCTTAACCTCCTGGTCCTCTCCTCTTCACCCATTTTTCTCATTACACCCGCTGTTTTATTTTTTGTGACTTTAATGGCGGGTATACATTACCTATTATACGCTTACAGGGCAGGGGTATATTTCTCTCTCTTGAAAAATAGTTTGAAAGAATGACTGAAAAATAGAAAGACACAGATCTGTCCTCCCTCTTTACAAGCCATTTTCCAAGTCAGAGAAAGATATCTTATCACTCAGAATATTTTATTTATCAAAAAGCGAGGGACGAGGAACCAACACGAGGGACATTTTAGTTTTTTTAATTGGTTGGTAATGTGGACAACGTAAATATGGCCATTGTTAAATATGAGTAGCTTTATTAATATTCTCTATGAAGTGACGTAAGTTTTGACTAACTAAACCATAGTTTCCCAAACTTTTTCGCCCCGTAGACCACTTGTCGACTTTTTTGTTTTGCGTAGACCCCCTGCCTGCTTAATATTGAATTTTCCTAAACTTATTAACTTCAAATGTGTTTTTGACAGCTGACACAGTGCTGTTCACCTTGATAAGGTTTTTTATAGTGGACAATTGTAAAAAAAGAAAAACATGTACAATTTTTATTTATATCTTTATTGAAAATACACAAAATGCAAGTAAATATCAGACTTTGGAAAGAAACAAATCAAAACCTAGTAAAACTCTTACATAAAATTAATACATAAATAATACTGTTAATGAGAGGGATGAACCTGATGCTCTGATAGCAATGATTCAATATTTGGCTTCAAATTATTGAGGAATAGTCTTAAATCTCCACGTTCAATGATTTGCATTCGATTTCGTTATATAAGTATTTTCTATGTCTAATATAAGTATTATGTACACACAATCTGTGTTAGGGTGTAATAAGACATTTACGGGACGCCTAAATATTGATGATGATCTGTTTAAATGGGATCCGCTCACGTGGACCCCCATTTACATCTCGTGCACCCCCAATTTTTTTTAGAACATAGACATTAGACTTTACGACATAGACACCCTGCAAGTCGAAATCGACCCTTGGGGGTCCATATAGACCACTTTGGGAATCTTTGAACTAAACGGTTGAGGCTAGAACCAATCAATAGCCAGTATTTTTTGACAATTTTAATTTTACATTCGGATTATAGAAATCAAGAGAGATAAAAAAGGCTCATCGAGCCTATAAATTAAACAGAGATTATCACACAAATACTTAATATAAGTATACACATATAAATAACACAATCACACATATGACACAACAGTGGAAAAGGTATTCCCTCAAATCACTGACAAAAGATCGATGACGCAGTAAAATGCGCACGTTTTAATAAAGTTATTAAAAATCAAAGAACTCGTTTTCGTTCGTTCGTTCGAGTTATATTTCACATTTTTTAATGTATTTATTTCGTTTTTATTACCGCAGCAGTTAAACTTTCAACCGCGCCCGCTAAAATATATGATAAATGGAAATTTTATTTCTCGTGTTTACGAATTAAAATGTATTTATAGGCAATATTATCGATGGGATAGATCTGTCGTTAGATGAGACAGTAAAAGGAGAAAACTTTTCAACGAATAGAACAAGTAGAACAACAAATATTGAACTAAATTAAATGAAAACACCTTCAATTTTCAATGACCGAAGAAAGTAGAAAACATTTACTCGTATTATACTCCGTTAGGTAACCAATGAACGATACATGTATATTACAAGGAACTTTTTTATATTACAAGTTTCTTAACGCGATTATCATTACAGTACCACAAAATATAATCTGTGGATATAGGTCTAAGAGTAAAACCAGCCCGGAAGTAAATTCTCCGAGAATCGAACCTGTGGCGTCCGCTTGCTTAATGTGAATGCTAACTATGAGACCACGGCCACCGACTATTAAAACCTTAAGTGTTTGGACAAAATTAAAACTCATTCTCTGTTTTCGAACTGCATAAATAGCTAATACACGAGTATGTTTCATTCATAAATTCAATATGTACAGACATGCATATCTACCATATACATAATATGAAGGAAGTAATATAACATATACTATCTAACATACCTCGTTAGATTCTGCTTTAAATTGTCCCATTATTTGTCTTGCTTTGTCCTTCGTATCATTACTATAACGTACCATCGCACATACAAATTATGAATCAAATTTGTTACACCTGGCCATTACTATGTGGTACTAATTACGGCTGCCTAAAGGAAACGGACGGAAGCCATATTGTGTTTGATTTGAAATTATAATTCGTTTAAAAGTGTCGTCGAGAGGATCGGAATTCCGTTGTAAGAAGCCTAATGGTTCCAGAGCATGTATCGTAGTAGCAATTAGGTGAAATCGAAGCATTCAACTGAGCACTGTCAATTGCAGTACATTAGAAAGTTGCCGCTATTATTTCAGTGCGTCCACAAACAGAGAGCCTATTGTCTTCTAAAATAAATAAAAAATGATATGCAAAAAGGATGCAACCTATTTTGAAATATTTTAGCAATCTAACGTCATCGAGTACGGGGTTATACCATCGAGCAGGTTTGTAGAAAAATATAATCATTTTTATTTCCTCTATTTTTTGCCGTCTTATTGAAAGTAAATATTGAAAAACTAAGGCACCCCAAAAGAGAATGTATCCTGTCATCGTAAAATGGGCAGAACAGTGCTATCATCCATGGTGATGATAACTGATGGGGGCAAATGTGCCCGTCAGTTACCCTAAAAATTATCATTTGCATAATTTAAGTTAATTCAAGATCATTTCGAAATGCACACGCACAACCTGTAGATACGAGTAGGTGTTATTCTATTTGAAATGACGTGGTATATATAAAACATCCCAACTATATAAGTTTAGAATATATTTGTCTCTTCTTAAAATATTTTCTCACGTTTATTAATAATCCTATATGTACAATACACGTACTTATAAAATGTTCTTGTTTGTTTGAGGGACGGTAAATTCTTTTGAGTTGACCTAGACATTGCCATTAGATTGGCATAAATACATATATAATGAACATTTTGAGGATGCACATGTGCATCCTTTTTAACCTTCAAGTTTGTGAGAACTCGGTATTTTATTCATGCACAGAGTCACTTAATCGGGATCGATTCCCGTTAGACTAAAATGTATATGAATCCAATTTTTGGAAGTGCAGAATACAAATAACGTACAAAATGAAGCACGGACCGTGGATTTGCTTCTGTCACTATCATGCTTTATTAGAACTGAAGCATTTCGGGATCAATTCCCGGGGGTAGCACTTTCGAACTGACTTTCTTGTAAATATAACGAAGCAGCACATTCTTCGCAATGTACGAGTATATGAATTTGTAGAACCATGGGAGCGGATGTAGAAAAAACGATGACAATCTTCCTATCAGTAACTCATCATGTTTACAACAACCCGGAACAACTCAGTAGAACTGAACTCAAACCATTTTCGCCAGTTATTAACCTAAGAGATGCGGCATCTTTCTCTGTCTCGTTTGCCATTTATGTTAATGCCTCTCATTATGTGACCGAGATATTGCAACTTGCGAATCTTCATTGTTTTAATCAGCTCTCGAACCTTATACGTACGTGCAAACAGTTCCATATTTGTAACACGGTGTGTTTATGGAATCTAAAGGATACGTCTGTATATCCACGTCTCAAAAGTCTCGATCATACACGATGTTTCCTGATTCTATGTTCACGTCTCCATCACTACACTGAATAATCCCAAGATGAAAATAAATTCCTGAGTATTGTTCAAGTGAAATGAATACGTACCTTCAATAGCCTGGGAACGATTATAGAATATTATCCTCAATGATTGCAAATGTTTACACGTCTTCGTAATGGATGAGGTACTCGTACTTGGAAAAGGGTAGAACAGTAAACGTACAGTGACAAGTGTTGCGAACTGTCGTGAATTATACATCACAGTAACTGTACAGAAAAAGGCACGCCACTTTAGATGGGAAGATTTCACGCCACTTTAGATGAGACCCATGTACATGTCCTTCGCGCACAAACTGAGTACATCTCGTTATTTCTGTAGGCACCGATACTTTCGGCGAAGTTGACACGACCTGAATACTCATTACGTTGAAGCCTCCGTTCGATACATCATGATGCCGTGACGGCAACTCACACGTCCAACATATACCACCTACTTGGAAATTTATAGTTTTATTTCTCAAGGATAATGCTCGCTGGAATGCTTATTACTTTTTACATAGTAGAAAAAATTCAATAACATGGCGGTATGCCTGATTTTTATTCTCAGAAACAAAATGTACACGTGAAAATCATTATTAAGGTTAATAGAATAAGGTCATATACATAAATTTATACTGTTTTGAAAGACTTCTTTGGCCAAGGAGTTAGCTTTTTCACTTCCTTTGACACCATAGTGGCTAGATATCCACGTAAGCATATCGTTTTCTTGATTTTCAAGTTTTTTCTTTATTTTATCTCCTATATGAGAAAAAGTACAATTTTAATTTATGAAGAGCGCTTTGTGAACTTGACAAAATAATTGAACGAGAAAAGCCTTCACTGTTACTTTCTAGCATTGCAGCTCATTCGGCTATGAAGGCAGTAATTAGTATTTTTGTCAAGGGGTATTTTTCTATTTGATCTGATAAAGTAAATACTGAAACTTCAGTTTTATAATCGGTTTCCATTTTAGAAATGTCAATAAAAAGGAGATTCCAATCTGATCATTTTGTTCGATTTAATTTTGTAAAGATTTCATAAAGATAAATACAAATTATTTTTAAAATTGATGAATACATACGAGTACATAAAATAATATATAAACGTTGCTTTGAATTATACAATTTGTTTTTTTTTTTGGATTTTATCGTATTCCAAGTATTTCCATGAAATATTTGTGTGCCATGGGGGTTTTTATTCTCCAAGATCCTTAAATTTTTAGTGTGATTTCGTTTTAACGAACATTTGATTTGAATATCAAATGCTAAAATGAATTAACTTGTTTATGCTTTGAATGAACATAGTGTATAGTTATTGAAAGTATTAAATATCGGTAAAGTAAAACTTAAATCTCTAATTAAATAATTTTCGGTGAGACGTCCAGTAAATAAATTAAAGGCCATCTGCTAACAAAATTGAACAGTTTGCTATCAACTCCAGTCAAGTTCTGTCTTGCTTTACATATTTAAAGCAGTCGAGTTGTAAATATTTATGGTACTATTTTTAGAGCCCGTCACACTTTCGAAAATACCGTATGGACCAAAGAAACGGTTTAAGCTCGTTAAAGAAGAAGGTATCTTAGTTGACCACCCACCTCTGTTTCGCGGTGGACACAGTGATTACTTATGGATAGCAGGAGCTGTGATACTTTTACAACCAATAACAATCCGACAAGGCTCCTCTTCACGTGAAGGATACGCGCGCATAATTCATGGGCCGCCAATTTAGACGCACTTCCACGTTGCTACCGTACACCAGCAGCTTATGAAACAAATTTAATATTAGCGGCACGTAAGCTGTAATACTCGTATGAAGGGTCCTCTGATTTAATATATAGGACACGTATCTACAACACAAGGACATACATTCGGTTTCTCTCTGTCACAAACATGTCATTGTGTCTGCAATTTATTATTTATTTATTTATTTACTCCAAATTTTGGTACAAACCGCAGTGATAAATATTTCAGAAATTCATGACTTGATATAGTTGGCAAAGTGGATAAAGTATGATATATTCTATTTATTTACATGACAAGTATTGTATATGTAATATGTATACATAATATATGAAAAACAAGTCATTTCAAGTGAACACTCAAATTATATAGACATGGGCTTGTTGCCTGTCATTTGTTGCGACTCCAGTAAATTAGGCTTTTCGCAGTATCTTATATAAGAATATCCATTGTTAGAATGAAAAATACTTTAGTAAATGTTAACTTAATTGGAGTCAAGTGAAAAAAAGAATTATCTAGAAGAAAAAAATACAAATACAAAATATATGATGAAAAAAGATGAGTAAGATGAAAAGGAGTAGGAAAAAAATATTTTTGTATTAATTTCTCTCTCATCTAAACTAACAGTAAAAAAACTTATTAAATTGAAATCTTATACAGTACTGAAGAAACCCTTTTGCAGAAATATGACTAATGCTGCATTGTCGAGGGCAATGGCTGGCCGAAGACAATAATCTTCGGCGTTTGGCCGTCACAGTACGAGTATGTATTTTCCAATCAGGTCACAGTGCCCGGTATTACGAGAAGATTATTTAGCTGCTAGCTGCTGCGTGCCTCCAAAAATCAAATTTACTCGTATAATTGAATGGTTGAAGTAAAATAGGCACTAAGACGAAAAAAAAAACTAAGTATGCAGTTTCGTTCTATATGTCATATAAAATGAAACTGCCTACTTAGTTTTTTTTTGGTACTTAGTGCCTATTTTACTTCAACCATTCAATAATTATTGACCTTACCTCGTGTGGGCAAATAACTTTTAAAGTACTTCAACTTCAAGTCTACGCTCGATTTATCACCCAGAACTTGAGCACTTTTCCATTAGCATATTCATAGTTGAAAAGTCAGTTTGAAGATCCGAATCAACTGGTGTTTCACCTAAAATACTGTCTTTAAACATATCACCTTTCGGAGTTCATCCTATAAGGTATTTAAACTTATTTGTATACCTATATTAGTTTTTTTTTATATTTAAAAAGTGAGTCTGAGGGTTGGACACTGAATTTAAATGTATACCGTATGTTATGACCTACAGGAGAAGATATTAATAAAATATACTGTCACACTTTTCAATTTTTCAATTTCAAACTTAATTTGTTTCTGTTAGGTAATTCATTGTTTTAATTTCAATTCATCTGCATAAGAAGTTAAGTTCATTACAAAGAATTAAACTAAAAACTTCTGCTTAATTATTGCGCCACTGATCGCAAATTTGGAGGACCCAAATAAAAGATACGTCGCTATTCGAACCGCGATGGAGAAATTCTCTTCGAATTTTGTGCTCGTAAAAATTTAAAAATATAATAAACCCCGCGCAACGCGAACTACTGCCAGTCGTTCTAAAACCGAACTCACATTGCATTTTGCCTGGCTGTCACGAATGCATTTATACGCGCATTCATCACAATGCGCTAAATTGGAAGTCTAAATTTGTATCGGAACTCTAAAAATAGTACAGCAGGAACTTTAATATTGCGTGATATTTGTGTTCATAAAATTTATAATCGTTTTTGTAAAAATATATATATGGATTAGAAGTCATTTTGAAAATTAAATGAGAGTTAAAAAGAATTCAGTGTTTTTCATTTGCATAGTATTAAATACAGTATGGTATTCCATCAAATATTTAAATATTTAAACGTCTTAAAAAAATCTTATCGTTTTCAAAAATAATCATATCAACAAATAATACTGCTCTTATAGACAAAAAAAATAAGCAGGAAATGAACATATCAATATGCCCAGTAAAATCCTCTTTAATTTGCTGGTTTGTTTCAATTAAGTACCTAAACCACAAAATTGAAATTAAATGTACATTTTCTGTAATTTTGTTTAAAATAATGGAAGAGATTATAAACGGAATCAATTTAAATATGGATGTCACTTTCAATTCATTGTTTACTGCAACAAAAACAGTATTAATTACTGGGTTTTTTTCTTGCAGTGACAGAAAATATGTTTTTTTACATTTATTTACTATAGAAATGTCAATCAGTTTCTTTTCCATTTTCCCTAATTAGTGAATTGTAAATGCCTATGACCTTTTTACTATGCGCTATTAACTGGAATATTTTTCCAAGTATTGCTACGCAGGTCCATGACCTTTTTACCCTGTGCTATTTTACTGGTATTTTCCGATATCGCTCGTAAAAGAAGGCTTCGATTAGCGTTTTTATTTGGTCTTTCATATCATTTGAATTTGAAATTTAATGTAGTATATCGAAAAGTTTATTTTGAAATAAGAATTGAGTCGGATATTTTTAGAGCACATTTTAATAAGAAACTTAAAATTCATTAGTTAAAACAGGATCTTGATAATGTGAAAGGTATATTGAAAATGAGGTTGTAAAAAATAATTCAAGTATTTACATAAAATGTTAAATCCAAGTATGTCGGTAAAGAAGAAGACCGAAAAGAAGGTGGAAAAGGATTATGATCTGACCGTAGCAGAAAGACAAAGCGTCGAGTATTTTTTCAGAGGTGCAAAATAACAAACTTTTTCTTCTTTTCCAGTTGGCAAGAGCAAGCAACGAGGTTCGGGTCCCGGGAATGTCTACATCCAAGAGAATAGCACATAGTCCCGATGTCACGTCATGTGTAGGTACTTAACAAAATTAACAGACTTACAAACTTTTATGTTTCCCGGAAAACTAGAAACGATATTAAATAGTTCAACAGATGCTGTCAATATATCTCCACTCGGGATTAGTTTGTCAGATTAATGCCATTGTTAATGATTGTACAAATTAATATATTGTTTGTTTGGTCTATCACAAATAATATCAAGTCTCATCTATGTATGTATGTAGTAGTATTTTTTTGTGTTCTAGGATAGTTTTTTAAGACAACTAAAAAAATACTCCTTTACAATTAAAAAAAATGAGCAAATAAAAAAAAATAGAATTGACAATCAATTGTATTTTATTAAAACTTCTCCTTTATCAAATTCCATTTTATCAACGGATTTTTTAGTACAAAACGTAGTTTACATATCATTGTATTTATGCACTTGGTGTATTTTTTAGAAAAAAATCACAGAACTTAATGTTTTGTGTTTATTTGTAACGTATATGATTGTATGAAGACGCCTAGTACGAGTAAAAGGTTTAAAAATGAATGTAGCGAAATCCAAGGTTATAGTGATAGAAGGAGGTGTGGTAAAGAGTTTTTGAAACTTGGTGAAACTGGAACAGGGTGATGAATTCTGTCATTGGAGCAGTGTGTTTACGTCTTATGAAGGCTCAGGAAACAAGGTAAACGGAGCGCTTAACGTGATATATCAAAATTAGCAAAAAATATAATACAATAATACATCATTATGTGTTTTTGACCCACCTTAATTCATGAAAGTGAAACTTGAATTTGGCAGTAGTATAAATGCGTGCACTAATGAAAACATCTTGAGTGTTAATTTATGAAAGAAGGCGGAATGAAGACATCAGAAATTAATGAACGGAAAAAAATAATGTTGTAAGTATGATGAGGAAAGAAGTGTTAAGATGGTTTGGACATATGGACACGGAGATAATGAATGTCGAAAACAATATTAAGCGAATATACAAATTAGAAAAGTGCGGTGTGTGCGGAAGAGGGAATTGTTTCTGGATCAAACATACCAGATTTTGAAAGAAGGTAAAGTGAGAAGTATGTATAATAGAAAGAAGCAAATGTTGTAGAAAAATGTTTAGGTATCTGCCCACTTCGCGATGGGTATTGCTTGATAATATGCATGTACTCGTATGTATGAATTATCAGAATCATTAGCGATATCAAACGTTTTCCAAATAAACTTCCGAATGTATTATTAACTTATGATGTAATCAAAATACCTCGGTTATATTTGTACATTATGTAAACTAAACGTATAAATATTTTTAGGTAAAACGCTTACTATTCAGAATTTATTATATTTCGATAAATTATTTTGAGATATTTATATTTAACAAAAACTAATCTAGAACATGTTAAGGAAATTCGAACTACACTAAATAATGAACTACCTGAAAAAATTATGATTTTATTTATTGATATTTGATATTCGAAAAAAAAACCTGAAAATGATTATAATATGCTTTACGAGTATCAAATTTTAATGAGTATTCTTATATAAATATATTTATATTACATGTGTAAAAAGATAATAAAATGAATTAATGAAGCTAAATTAGTTTTTCATTTGTGACTTTATCCTTTGTTGAATTTCCGTTAGTCGTAATACCTATTCCCACTACAAATGCCTATTCAAGTAGTTTAATATAAGAAGAAAAATCATCTTGTCAAATTATACATTTTTTCTGAACTGTATGATATGATATGTTATAATATATGCAAGTAAAATCAAAAATTATACTTGCATACTGTATTGTATTTACTGGAAAAAACAAATATTTTTTTAACTTATTTCTAAATACGAAAACGACCATTCAATCATATTCGAAGATCTCTGTGGACTTTTTAGTAGGACGCCTTTCTTTCAACCTGTAGTTTACGGGTTCGATTCCAATTGGTACACATTTAAAAAAAAGTTCACGAGTTTCAGGTTTCAGTTTGTGGTTATTTGAAACATATTGCCTCATACCAATAAACACATCAGGTTGTACTTTACACAAAAAAGTGTAATACAATGTAGTACAATGAAACTTAAAAAAATACAGCGAAATAACAGAAATTATGTATCAATAAGTAAATACATTTTTTTAATGTTTGCATTAGATATGTTAATTCATTATTATTATATTTCTACTAAACCATTTTTTTCTAAATCCACTTTCACATTTAACGAATGAGTTGCCAAAAACAAGCTAAAAATAATGTTTCTAGAACAGACAAAAATGAGATACTCACTATTTTTGTTGCTGACTTGAAAAAAATCACACTTTCCATAAATCTCTCCAAAACATCAAGGGATATGACAAAATTTACCTGACTACAACTGAAATTTTTTTTGGCAGAAAACGAAATCTTATTGAACACAAATAGAATACTAGAAATTTGTGAAATATCACCCATTTTTTAATTAAACCTTAAAAATTATATTCATATGGAATACTTGAAAATAATTAATTTAAAAAAGTAAAGATAGTATTACACGTCAATGTATTTTTCCTATAGATAATCTTCTAGGTTTTATAACGTTTTAAATGTTCTTCGGCATTATAGAGCCATAAATGAAGATAACTAAAATAACATCTGACCTGTTAACAATTATAGATAAAATTTAAATGTATGCACAGATTATTGAAATAATGAAAATTAGACACAAAATATATATACATTAAGGGATTAAATTGAAATTTAATAATAATTAGCCACCAGGTATATTTTTACATATAATAAATTACATTGTAAGCATAAGTTGTGTAATGGGAAGGGTTTCTCCAAATTTTAACTGGAAAAGAAAAAATGTGAAAGTAGTCACGAGAACTGAAATTAAAAAAACCTTCCTCCAAACTACATTCACAGAAAAGGAAATTCAAAAACATGAATTTTGGATAAGTGAAATTTGGTTCCACAGTGACCAAAGGGCATACTACAAGTTATTGAATATTTATTTATCAACAGTAAAATTATAAAACCAAGGATGCCTTTTGATAGATGTTTGAATATTGTAATAAAAATTTTCCTCGAATTTTGAACTTGTCTCCCATCCATTGGATCAATTAGAAAACACCATGTCTTTAGAAAAAGATAAAGCAAACGAATTGAGTAATATGAGAGTATTTCAGACAATAGATAATTTTCGAATAAAAATATTTGAAAACAACAGAACTACCAGTGTTCGTGTTAAAAAAATATATAATATTACCATATTTAAAATAAAATTTAAATATAAGATAACATATTACCCTTTTATGTATACTTGTACGTACTTAATGAATTATTGAAAATAATGCTCCAATCCACAAAAAAAATCATTTGGCAAAATCTGAAGAAGATTTCCCGCCTTATTAATGTTTTAGCTTCAACATTCAGCTGTTGAATATGTATTTTTAAAATTCTATTTCAGTCTTGTTTAATTATATTCCATCTACATAGGTTTTTGCCGATTTTTTTTTTCCAATATATAATTGTATTCGCTTGCACCATGTAAATAAATTAATACGTACGAACTCCGTGGCTTCGTCAGTAAGACGCTTGTCTTCCAAGCCGGGGGGTTACGAGTTCGATTCTTATTGATATCCTGATTTTAAAAAAAACATTCCAGTTTGGGTTTCACTTAAGGCTTTTTAAGCGCCTTTCTGGTTGTCGGAAGACATTGCCAAATTGCAATAAACCCGCCATTGTTCGCAACTAAAATTAAATATAAGATAATATTTTTTTCAGAATTCAGTTGAATATACTCGTATCTTGATCATTTAGTATTATTTTAAATAAACCTAAAGCAAGGAATGAAAAGTAAAAAATACTTAAGTTTTTTTACTGTTTAAAAACTGCGCTATTTCATTTTATTTATAGTGTCTTTGATTTTTAACGTTCTATTAGACTATCTAATTAACTATCATAAAACTATATTAACTACCAGAAAACTTTCATTATATTTTGTAACTTTCAATTCACAAACTTCAGTTGATTCAATAAATACAGGAATTAAATTGACAATTTGTCGCAAAAGAAAAAGAACTCGTAATTTTCATAGCATTTTAATATCATTAATAAATTGCGTACGACTTTAAAACGACTTGCCTTCAAACTTAACCGCTGCCCCTTCAGCATCTGTTCATTACTCGAGGAAACCTGGCATGTCTAGAATAATCATACGAGACAGGGCTGGAGTTTTCGAGACAGCAGTCAATCATTTAAGTTCTGATTGATTTCGATTGCTCATCAAGAGGAATATTCTGTGAGAGGATAAAGCTTAAAGATGGAATAGAGCAAGAGTATCAGGTTTACTCGGAGCCAGAAAGCTGGCTCGAAAGGTTGCGAGCGGGCAACCGCGGTACTGGCCGAGCCGACGTGTCTCGCAGCAGATGTGACGGAAGTGTGCCTAGCCGAGTAGGGCAGAGCTGTTCAATATCAAGACTTCTACAATATCCAACTTTATGCCTAATGTCTACTGACTAAAGTTATTGATGAATTTAATTTTTTTTTAGGGAAAATAATAATATTTGTCTTAAATTTAATGACACAGTCAATCCGTTGACATTCCTATCCCAAGATTGTTTGTTGCAGTGAAATTACGCTTGGGTTCATATTTTGTATCACATATCAGTAGCTTGACTCAAATATATGACTTGGATTATGATACATACTCAATCTCAAACCAGTATCGCGTAATATCGATAACTGTGTTGGTTTGAATTCATTTTAGGACATGTTAGTTGTATTAAAATACACAAAAACAACATTTTAAAATTTGTTTAGTACCGAATAAAACTTCTGAAAGAGGTTTCAAACGCCATTTGCCTGTCGGGGTAGGCAGAGACAGACAGATCGCCAGACTTTCATATCTCGACACAAATCCTGAGTATTTTCTACGTCTAAACAAATTCTACGATTTCTTTGACTTTGTTCGTTTCCTTCTTTTAGAATATCATTCACTTGATCCAACAATACTTTCCTTGTCTTCCTCTCACACTTGCACTATATATCTGTTTTGTTAGTCTTTCTTCATTCACTCGTTCCACATGCCCAAACCATCTCAGCGGGCTCTTCTTTATCTTAACACATTAGCCTTGAGTTCACATTTATTCCTTATCACTTCATTCCGTATTCTGTTACACATTGTCACTCCATGTATTATTCTCAATGCACGCATTTCTACAACATTTATTCGGTTCCTTAGTTTTTTCCATGTCCACGTTTCATTCCCATACAACTTACTTTGGTGAATTATTAAAATATTTACTCTTCTACACAAGATAAATGGCTTATATTAACTGTCTCATTAGGCTCATTGCCTGTCCTGAAACAGCTGACTTACACGCGCAGGATAACATACAAA
>CATKWJ010000361.1:0-22731 GCA_949825065.1 Odontocerum albicorne | reverse complement strand
ATATATATATATAAATTTTTGTTTTTTTTTTCAAAAATTCTTAAGGTATTCAATAAAAGTATTGAAAAAGAATTTTAAAATCGATTTGATTGTTATTTTTATGAATCACAATATTTTAATGCGACACTTTAAAAATGAAGAATAAAACATAAACTCCTTAAGAACAGATAAGATCAGTTTAATAAAACATAAACTCCTTAAGAACAGATAAGATCAGTTTAATAAAACATTAACTTTCTCATTAATTTGGTTCTTAAAAATGAATCTCTGTATAAAAAAATAAAATAATGCACATGTTTCGCATTCACCCAGGAAATAATAATAAAAAGTTAGCACACTACACCCGACATACCATCATCGAGTTTCTGGAAAAAGTAAAATATTCGTCCCATTGATAAAAAAAAACAACGTTATTCATTTATTGAAACTGGGAGAACCAGATGTTCTTGTCCACCTCCAGAAACAATAGGGAATTGTATACGACGTGGTCCATGGCTTCTGGAACAACTAGAAAAGCAACTTTGATAGGCATCACGTATACATATTATTGATTTATTTAACACTTTCATGCAAATATATCTGACGGATTTATTGCTTTAAATCAATTATTTCCAATCGACCAGGTTTTGTTTCATAAGTATTATTGGTATACGTGACCGTATCTTGAACGTATTACATACACGTATATGAAAACAATATTTAAGAAGAATTAACAAAAAAATTAAATCTCAAGGAAAATAGAAATTTAGACGAGAATCGTATGGGATTTAAGGACGAGGAAATATTTTAAGATAAATGAATGGTTGAATTAAAATAGGCACTAAGTACCAAAAAAGAAAACAAAAAAACTAAGTATGCAGTTTCGTTCTATATGTCATATATAATGAAACTGCATACTTAGTTTTTTTTGTTTTTTTTTTGTATTTAGTGCCTATTTTAATTCAACCATTTAAATAATACTTCTTATTCTTCAATATCGATAAGGATGTAGCACATCTGATTGAGTCAGGAAGATCGTTCCAAAGTCAGGCCGTGTAAGCAATAAAATATGTTAAGAATGATGTGTGATGCGTTGGTATACAGTATAAATATTCAGAGTGCACTATTCCTTCCGAGGTAGGGAAAAACTAGGTTACTTTTTACCGGTACCGCCATTTATCAGTGGTGGCATTTAACAATGTTATTGAAATATATCAACAGCAAAAAAACGGCTGGTTGAAAAAATATTTGGTAAGTATCAATAAGATTAATTTAATTCACGAATATAAAGGATCTCTAAAAGATAAGTATATCATTCGAAATGCATAATACTTATTTCTTTTGATTATTAAATTGTATAATATTGCAATGCCGTTGTTTACAAAACAATCTGGCGGGTGTTCATTATTGTTAATGTCATTGATAAATACATTTCGTTTTGTGAAAACTCTCTGTTTTAGGACACGTATTAAACTAGTTATGCACATGAGGGCTACATAAACCATTTTCTTTGAAAAATATAATGATAATAAAATAAAATTAACGAAGAAATAGCGTTACCGGTGACGCGTCACACAAATGATTTTTTTATGTCACAGGTCTTAAATGAAAAGTAAAACACACCTGATATTACCTTGAAGTTTACTCACATCGATGTTTTTTACACACAAATTTGATAACTTTCTGGAAATTTACTTTGAATCGATTTTAGTGATAAAATTGTATTAATTTATTTTCCAGTTACTTTTCGTAATTCATGTGTTTCCTTTGTTTTTATTATCACATCGACTCAGCTCGGGAATGCGATCCTTTGAATGATTTGAAACTTAAAAAGAAAAGAGCCTATCTCATATGTTTCTCTTTCCTTTCCCTCCACCTTTACTTCCTTACATAATACTCTGTTATGACTTGAGTTGATTTTATTTGTATTGTTTGTGTTTACTTTCCGTTTTCTAGGATGTTTTTTTTTATAAATATTATACGTATTAATCTATTTTAAAGTTAAATTTCTAAATAAAGTAAAGTAAAATAATGAACGTTGACTTAAACGTTATACTCTAGAGGAAAATAATGTTTAAGCTTTATTCTTCTGTAAAACAGAAACTAAAGTAAGTTAATTATTCTGAGAAGGTAAATTAACCATCTATGAATTGTAAGGTAATTTTTTTTTCAAACATTAAACAAATCCAATCTTTATTACTGATTCGAGTCTACAAACCAAGATATATGAGTACGCTGTCGCTTGATATATCCCAAATTGTAGGGGTCTTTCCAATTTCAACAATATTTTCGGTATCTAGGTCCATCCGCTCCAAATGAAAGTGACCATGACTCCGCTATTTGTGTCAGGTCATTACATAGCAATATTACGTCGTACCACTCGCCAAGTGACGATCTGGTCTCGCACTGTCCACTGTGTGGTAACATACTCGTACAGCCAGTGGTGCCACCCCGTGAACAATGTTTTTAAATATGTTGAACAGACAAAGAATGCACCCTAAGGGGAGGGGGGGGGGCGGGTTCGTCTACTGTTTTTCGATATATTTAGCTTATGTGTATAACAAATAATTTTTGAAACGGACTTTATCTTCAATTCTAGCCCGTGTGACTAATCTTTCAAAGGTATTAAGGTATGTGAGTGTAGGATTGACTTTATATAAAACGGTTACTTATTTGAGCTATGCCATAAAAAGTAAATGCGATATTTGGGTGAACAGTGAAATATTAGAACAAGTTGAATTTTGCTATTTGAGAAGTATGTTCTCAGATGACGGAAAAGTGGAACGATATACTTAAGCGCGAATTGCAATATAAAACAGAGTCAATTATATAAATTCAAGATATCAAGATATAAATAAAATCAAGATCTGCTAAAAATATGGTTAACAACAGCGTATTAGTTCCAATATTGATGTGTGGAAGTGAAACGTGGACGTAGAATATGAATGTTGATGCACTGAGAAGAATATGAATGTTAACGCACAATTTTTTCTTCTTCTGATTTTTTAAGCAATAAAAAAACAACGCGCTCTCAATATGATATTTCAAAGCGAAAAAACGCTATCCAAGTCTTCGATTTATTATTTTAACGTCGAATAAACGTCTCCGGTAACTGATTTATAAAATGTGATTTTTTCCAATTAAAAAAAAAATGTGAATTTAAATATCACCTTCAGAGTAAACAAATTGAACATATAACTGTTATTTTGAGGTGTAAATGCAATATATTATTGTTATTTACATACGAGTATATTGGTTCCGTTAGAGAACCTCACGTTAAATTGTATCAGTGCAGTTAAGATATGAGTAAGATATTATTTTGCATATATTGGTTCCGTTAGAGAGCCTCACGTTAAAAATACATATATAACTAACCTAAATTTTACAAAATAAAAAATAATTTTACTTAAATCTGGAAGAGATTGCCACCTGGCAATAATCCCGCCAAATCGTATTTGCAATATAAGTGTTAAATAAATAAAACAATCACTCATTGAGGACATTTTAACATCTTTCCCAAGCTAGCCACATTGTACTCTAAATTGTAATACAGTCATCAAATACAGTCGACTAAATAGTCCCACTGAATTTAATGAAAAAAAAACAATGCTCCGATGTCAATAGGGAACTGAATTGCTTTTCTAAGAACATATAACGGAAGTAGGTTTTACTGAAACCTGATCGAACGTTACGATCACATTTTTCCCATTGATATAAATTGATGTTACTAAAATAGAACACTCTTTATATGAAGTAAGTTATACAATAAAAGATAATAATTCGTAGCTTTTCTTGACGAATATTTATAACACAGCTGTAATGTTGAGAATGACAGGAAAAGGAAATATTGATTTTCACATTTTTATTTTAATCAGCTTAAAGTTAATTTAGCGGATAGCCTCCGTGGCCTAGTTTATAATACGTTGGTCTTCCACCCAGAGGTTTCAGGATCAATTCCCGATGGTACCCAAAAAATGAGGTTCGAATTTGGTTAAAAGAGTTCGTCTGGCGACAAAACTCGTACGTGTTAAACGTGTGTGTTGCCCGTCCACGTACGATTGTGTTTCCAACACGTACGATCGTGAACTGCGAGTCACTTGCCTACTCCAGTGGTTCTGAAATCTGAAAGATCCATACTGTGGCCGAAGATAATATTGTCTTCCGGCTACGATCTTCAACATGCCTGCATCATCAATTCGGATATGTTGAGTGTATTTTGTTTTCTCAAGGTATAATATACCATATACTCTTTGAGATATCAGTTCACGCGCCGCAGTTCAGCAACCTCTTGTGTTCGTTTTCAGCTAGATCAGTGATAGTGCTTTATTGGTGTGTGGTGTGTGGTGTGTGGTGCGCGGCGTTGATGTCACCATATAATGCTCTTAATTACGACTTCCTGCGCTCCTATCACCGGCTGACACCAGCTCGGGTAAGGTCACTCTCCAGCACGGCTCCAGTTGGGTGCCGAGTGCCAGCTACTGGATGATAAGCGTGCTGGTATATTTGTCATTATATTAATTAGTGTAATGAGCAATCAAATTAAATACAACAAACGTGTGCTCCAGTTGAATACAAGATAAACTTATGAACACAATTCGTCATCATCACCATCAAGTAATATATCTTTTGGAATAACCAGAGACACATATTTATATTTCATTCTATCCTGTCATATATATTTTTCTTCCACACTTTATCATGCATTAACTCCTATTTATAAAATTTCACTCTTCCTTCTATATACCATTTTCCTAGATATTTTCAAACTTCTTGAACCCTCTTTAGAACTCGAATAGATTTATTTCGTAAAACTTTCATCATTTATGATATTATTTTATAATGGCGGAGCGAAGCTATCTACTATAGCTCTTCATCTTCTTTCTATCCGCATTCTTTTAAATTACGTTCATTCCATTTATGATATTATTTTATAATGGCGGAGCGAAGCTATCTTCTATAGCTCTTCATCTTCTTTCTATCCGCATTCTTTTAAATTACGTTCATTCCATTTATGATATTATTTTATAATGGCGGAGCGAAGCTATCTACTATAGCTCTTCATCTTCTTTCTATCCACATTCTTTTAAATTACGTTCATTCCATAAAACATTTTCCCACACAGTTTATGAAATATTCACATTTATTTTGCCTTGATCCAAAAAAGTGATTCTACGACAGAATCTCAAGGATTTTGTATGTTAGAAATGCTATGATATGCCTTAATTTAAAAAGGCGCAAAATTGATTGCATGGCATTCCGTATGTACCAAAACGGACGGGTTGCGTGGCTTATTCTTTTATGTGGTACTGCGTACTGGTTAGGCTAACGGATCATGTGGTGGAATCATGTGAAATATGTAATATCCCTGTAAGACTGAAGGATCTTTAAAAACTGACTGTAGTGCGAGGAACTGGCTGAAAAATTTAAACTTTATATTTGAAGATTTCATTATTAAATTTGTATTGTTTAATTCATTATAAGGGAGGTTTTATTTCTCTAAATATTTGAAATCAAATTAAGGTGAGTCGGACATATTTTGCGAACGTCGACAAATATCTTAAAGAGAGCAACATTCTTTTTATATACTTTTACTGGTTTCTGATTAATAATTCTCAAAAATCTGTACGAGAGTTTTCATAAAACAAAACATTTCATAATTATAACCTTGACTAAAGTTTAAAATTAATGTCTTCAGACAGTGATTTTCTTCTGAACTTTTTTAATAACAACCTAATGAAAATTAATTGTGAAATTTTTATATCTTCTAGACAAAAAATATTTTCGCTCATTTTAAGAAATATTAAAAAATATTTTATTATCCATATTTTAAATAAAATGAAAAAAATATTTAGTTCAAATAAGGTGCTCCTGGTTTTCATTTCTCTAAGTTGAAAAGCATTCTAGTTAAAATTTAAATCTAGAACTGCCAAAACGTCAACTCTCGGACATACTGAGGCTCATTCGAATTATTTGGAATTCGTAACAAGAGATTTTTGTTTGATAACGTAAATATTAATTTATTGATAAAATATTACTCCAAAATAAAAATAAACGTGAACATAAAAATATATTTTAAATTAAACTCAACGAAAAGACAAACAGAAAATAATTTACAATTTGGTTGCAAAACGAATATAAAATCAAGCCACTACAATCGCCAAAAAATATTGACGGTTCCCACCGGGAATCTTTTACACGGAAGTCCTTGATTACGACTTGACACCTTAATATAACTGCAAGCATACATGTGATACATAAATTATTTATAGTTAAGGCATTAACTTTGTGGAGGTTTGAAGACATTGTTATTTGTTTTATCAAACTTGGATAGATATTAGTGACATCAAAAGATACTAGTTTAGCATTATGAGGTAATTCCATATTTTTTTAGCTTTTCAATCAATTCTAAGGAGTTGAGTATTCAGCTTTAAATCATTATAATTTTTTGTTTAACGAGAAAGTCAAAAATGGAATACATGGCAATAGTGGTGTGTATAAAATTTAATGTGCTGACTTTGATAATTTCTATATTGGAAAGACAGGAAGATCATTTGAAAAGAGATTTTGTGAACACAAATTCACCTTAACAAATCCTATAATTAATTCTGAAATGGCTAATCATTGTCACCGTGAAAATCCCACATTTTATATCGATGATGCCAAATTCTTACATGTTAGTAATAACGGAAATAAATTGGACAGATTAGAGGCCATAGAAATAACTAAGTCAGTGCAACGGGCTGAACATCTGGCAAACACATATATTTCCAGAATCTCGCCGCTGCTCACTGAAGTTGTATTCTGCTTCCCTCCACCCACAATCCTAAACTCGAAATTATACCGTTAGAAGTGTGTATGTCGGTACCAGTTCGAACATAATTCAGTCATGTTTGTGCTCCCCTGATGATGAGATGAAAGCCTTGAAACCGGTAGGGTTATACCGTTACAAAAAGTGGAATAAACAGTGTTTGATAAAACAAATTACAATGTGATGCATATTTGTAAATAAATTAAAATTATTTTAGCATGAATGTAACTTATGTTATTCAAGTTTACAGGGGATTGGCGAGATCAAATTACTTCAGCTTTTTGACTAGCTGATTTATAAAACATTTTTTAAAGCTTTTGTAGTTAACAATTATAAAATGTAGCTAATAAGATTTCAAAAGCTTATCAAGTCCTAAAATGCGTGATGCCAACTTGTATTGTAAAAATACTTTGATTGCCAACAGGACAAAATAATCTGAAGAAAGATCAATAATCACGAACAACAAACATACTTATTTCATATTAACATATTTCTTGAGTATCACATTTTTTGGATCACCCTTGACTTGATAAAAATGATGTAGGCACCTAATATTTTGTCCCAAAAGATTTCTTACAACGAGTTGTTGTCACAGCGCCTTAATAACCCATCAACTCGGGGACTTTGTTGATTCGGTAATGTAATTCGGCTCTAGTTGACTCCGTTGTCACCAATTTATCAATGTCAAATAGCGGATCGATAAGTCGCATTGCGAGCTTCTTCTCGGTGAAATATTCTCGTGTCTTCGGCTTGTAGATTAGAGTTAAAAAAGAAAAATAGGCACGTATTTTCTTAAAAGCGCACCTTCAATATTCAATTGAAATTACTTCGTATGAAAGAGTTTTACAAAAAGTTATTGCCGGTTTATTATTAGGATGACAATCATTTTATGTTTTTTTCAAATGACAAATGTAGTTTATAAATCATAAAATAATATCCGTATATTTTTTTATTAATCTTAAACAAAATTGAATATAATTTGATTGGTCATAATATTTGTGCACTTAAAGTCCGATTCGAAATTCATTTACTGATTTCCTTAAATCTATTTAAATAACTGTTAATTGATATTTTAACAAAATTAATGCAGTGAACTTATGTGGAACAGATTGAAATGAAACGATTAAAGATTATTGTGCCCCACCTGGACACTGGACATGTACGTACACGCTGACTGTTTCTCATGCGTCTAGCTATGTTTTTATTTATTACTAGCTGTACCCGGCCACGCGTTGCTGTGGCTCAGTCTGGTTAAATGGAAAAGAAAGAAAAGAGAAAGCACACGTTTCTAATATGTTTAATTTCACAATGCTTATGGGTATACAATATTTTTGATATCTTTCAGCTACTCTCAGTCTGTCGCGTTTATCAACGTGCTCGCAAATGATCGCGTCACTCCAAGAGGTCAATTCACGATATGATTTGAATTCTAATGAAAGATCGATTGCACTGAAAAAGAAGAAAGAAAGCTATAACAAAAACATATAAAATTGCGAAACATTAAAAAAGGAACTGAATAATATTGGTAAGTTCGTAGACGTCTTTGTTCCTGGCGGCAACAATAGCTCGTTCACTCAGCCAATCGTGATTCTTATAATTGATTTGAATATTGGGAAATACTTTTTCAACCAATTCTACTTTTGACATCACTAAATGGCAGAAGTTATGAGACAATGAAATTCGTCCTGAGGTCATATCATCCGGCACCTTTCCGATCTCAATTTCCAGCAATTGATGTGAGAATATCTCAGCTGATCGATCGTTTTGCAGCTAGACACGCATATTTGTAGTTAATTTCAACGTATTTACGTGTCGCCACAAAGACGAGTATTTCAAGCAACATATAAAATTGCGAAACATAAAAGTAACTAATTAAATGTTAAGGGAAGACAGAGAGATAATTGTAACAAATTAAATGTTAAGGAAAGACAGAGAGATAATTGTAACTAATTAAATGTTAATGGAAGACAAATAGATAATTTGAACTAATTAAAAAAAATCACCATTTCTATATACGATATAATAGATTTTGAAATATAAACAAAGAGATAAAATTAAATTCTATATAAAAAACATACTTTTGATATTCCTACTGACCTCTTTCAGCCACTATCAGCCTGTTCTCCAGATATATTTGCTCAAAAAGACAAAAGGTTCTACGGATATGGAATTATAAACAGCAGAATTAAATATTGTTTCATCATTCTGTCGTGTAGCTCATGACGGAGCATCGTGAATCCCATGATAGCCTCGTTGATAATCTATATAAAGTAATTTGTTTTTATTTCTACCTGAAAAGCGAATGAACTTTTTAATACTTCAGCAGAAATATTTAAGATTTAGTGTTTAGCGTTAAGGGCGAACTATGAATATCGGAAGGACCTAAGAGTGAAAAAAATTGATTTACTAACAATTGATTTATCTTCCGCATCATCGCAGTTGTTCTTCTCTTTGGCTTGGTTGTTTCCCTCAGTACAGGGATCAAATTAATCACATATTTGGTTTGATGTTTCTGAATAATGTTATTATATTTCGGAAACTCACCATGAGTCCTATGACAGTTGACAAATTTGCCCCAATACAACCTTGTAACGACGTTCAGTAATTTTCATTATTTTATCGACTTTAATCTAAGGCTCGATTCTAATAAATAGCAAGTTATTTAGGTAAATACATTACAAAAAACTAACACTTAAGACAAATTAATACATCTTGTTATAAATTAGCAAAAAATTGGCAGTTTCTTAAAATCAAATTTCACATTTGTCAAAAGATAGTTGTATGACACACGTCAAACTTTTAATAATTCAAATGTATAAAACATACACAGATACATACAATGAGTTCAAATGAAAATCAATCGATACAGTTTAAATTCACTGCAAATTGTACTGAAAAATAATAAAAAACAGTTTAAAAACACAGGATCAAAATTATTACGCGACGCTACGAAATGGCAGATAGAAATTTAGTATATTTTTACGTCGTAGCACGCTGATGGCGCTATATTTCAATAGTGTGTAATCTGTTGATGAGAAATAAAATTATTGGTTTGAAGCTTTGCTTTTCAATATCCCGTAAAATATAAATGTAAGTTTAAAAAACAAACTTTATAATTCATTTATAAGGAATTTGAAGAATAAAAAAATATATAAACATGCTTGTATACTAATGCAACCTTTTGTCAAAATTTCAAAGCAATGAAAAATAAGACAAACAGTTCAAAAACGAAATTAAAGAATCTGAAATGTCTAAAATGCAATGTGACATAACAACTGTCAGTGAGAATTGTTTAGTTCGCGTTTGTCGCTGAAGGGGGCACAAACCCTTATTTCCTCTGTTTTATATACTTTTTTGTATATAACGGTATATAAAAAAATATATATAAACATTCTCGTATACGAATGCCAACTTTTGTCAAAATTTCAAAGCAATCGGTATAGAACTTTCGGAGATTAGATAACTATGATTAACGAACATTTACATTTTTATTTATATAGATTATTAAATATTTTATTTATATATATTTAATTATTTAATATTTAATATTTAATATTAATTTCGAAACGTCGAAAATGCAATATGACATAACTGTCAAGTTAAGTTTGAGTTTGTCGCTGCAGGAGGCGCCAACGTTATTTTTTCTGATTTCTAAACTTTTTTATATACACCGATATATAAATAAAAATATATAAACATTTCTGTATATGAATGTCAACTTTTGTCAAAATTTCAAAGCGATCGGTAGAGAACTTTCGGAGATTAGACATTTTAAATTTAAGAACATTTACATTTTCATTTATATAGATAAGGATAATTAATCATAATATAATTAATTAATAATATAATAAAACAATATTTTTAATAATATATTATCAATAATATAATTTAAATAATAAAGTAATAAATAATTATTTAAAATTAATTAATTTAATAATAATATAAAAATATTAATATATTTAATATTAAAAAATATAAAGTTAATTTTATAAAGTGTACATATTATATTATTATTAAAATTATTGTTTATTATTAAAAATATATATTTTTTTTATTATTGAATTAAGAGAGACTTTCTTGAATTAAAATCCACAGAACCATTTCCTAATCCTAAAAAAATAAATAAAAATCGTTAACAAATGTATACAAGTGATGGATAGCTTGTTCGGAGTTTCGGTCCGATGGTAGGACACCTTACTCCTTCATCGGATAAGTTCTGACTGTTAAGATATTTATTGGAAATTTTTGGATCTTTTTGGGAATCGGGAAAGGATAGGTTTGTGGTAATTGTTTTAATTTATGAATGATTATGAGAAATTATAAACGATTAAATACATATATAAATATGATGATATGTACATAATATTAAATACAAATATACATAAATTTGTGTCGTCACACACTGTTTTATATTGAATGGGTGAAAAAAAAAAAAAAAAAAAAAAAAAAAAAAAAAAAAAAATGAATTGTGAATAAATTATAAGAATGTATATAGTATATGTAGATAAGTAAATGAGTGGGGAAATGTGTGTGACTTTTATAAATATATTAAGGTGTAGAAAATGTTTATTGAAGGTGAGAAATGCGGTTGCCTATGGGGGTAAACTGTCTGCCGGAGGAATTATCGATGATGGGGTGTTCAGAGTGACAATCGGGGGGTCATTTGGGGGGATGATTAGAGTTAAAGAGGGGGGGGTCGGGGGGATGTTTCGCAATATTGATTTCGGACGAGTGTGTCTGTAACTGGTGTTCGCGTTGTAGTTATCTAAGGCTTTTATGACTGGGTTGGGATGACGGGATATAGAGCTGTAGAACCTTTCGGCCAGAGCGCGCATATGTTCGGGGATAGTATGTAGTTTGGTATCTGCGTGGAGTCTTGAATTACGGACGATGTAGGGTGCTTTTAAAATTATGCGGAGGGCTTTGTTTTGAATGATCTGAATGTGATGTAGCGTTGTTTTCTTCGCGTGGCCCCAGACCGGAAGGGCGTATGTCAGTTGCGGTCTGACGATCGCTTTATATAGGTGGAGTTTAGTGCGCGTGCTAAGTTTGCTGTATTTACTGATCAAGGGAAATAATGATTTGAGTGTTCCGTGAGCTTTTGATTTGATATTGAGGGCGTGTTTATGCCACGAGAGTCTACTGTCTAATGTGAGGCCTAGGTATTTTACGTGTTTTGACCATGGGACGCTCTGGCCGAAGAGTTTAAGAGTTCTGATGGGTTTGATGTATCTGCGTGAGAAGCGGACTGCTGTGCTTTTGGTGGGATTTATTTTGATCTTCCATTTGGTGCACCAGTGCTCCAGAATGGGAATGAAGTCTTGCAGTCTGTTGTGGGATACGGACTCATATTTCGATGAAGAGAGAAAGGCTGTGTCGTCAGCGTATTGCGCGGTGATACAATGTGTACGTGAAAATTGGGGCATATCGCTCGTGTATATGTTATACAGGATAGGGGACAACAGTGCACCTTGGGGCACACCTGCCAGAATGGGGCGAGGGGATGAGTTTATACCGTCTATTTTGACGGAGAAGGAGCGATTTTCAAGGAATGATGCGATGATTTGCACTAGTCTGAGGGGAATACCTGACTTGTGCAGTTTGAATATGAGTCCGTTGAGCCAGACTGTGTCGAAGGCTTTCGCCACGTCTAGTGAAAGGAGGGTCGTGAGGCCTTTGGAGCTGAAGTATTTGATGATGTGTTCTACAACGCGAAGAAGCTGATGGTTGGTAGAGTGTAATGGCCTAAATCCGTGTTGCGAATCTGGGATGATGTTACGTGAGTAAGTTTCTAACGAGAGACGTTCTAGGATTAATTTTTCGAGCACTTTACCTAGAGTCGGGAGCAGACTGATCGGTCTGTAATTTTCAGGGATAACGTGGCTTTTACCCGGTTTAGGGAACATGATGACGTCGGCGTTTTTGAATGGGGTTGGAAAGAATTTATGTCGAAGGCAGGCATTGTAAATGGCGGTAAGGGCGTAAATGGCTTTTTTCGGAAGTTTTTTCAAGGTGAGATTATTGATTTTATCGGGGCCGGGGGCTTTTTTGTTGATGAGATTTTTTATGATAGATTGAATTTCTAACGGTGAGAAGAAGTCTGTGGTGGGGGGGGTTTGCTCATTTAATATGTCGGCAACTGCGTTGTCGACCATTATTGAGTGAGAGGGGTTAGAGAGGTCTGCATTTGGCGAGAAGATATTAGCTAGAGAGTCAGCAAAGGTCTCTGCGCGGTCGCGAGCAGAGAAAACGGGGCCATTTGGTCCTTGAAGAGAGCTGGGTCGGGAGGGCGTTTTTCTAAGGCTACGCGTTAGTTTCCATTTGAGTCCATCATTGTATTCGAGAGACTCGACGAAGTCTGACCATTTGTCATTGCGGAGTTGCTGTAGGAGGTGTTTGATTTTTTTGACTAATCTGTTGTAGTCGGTTTTGTAAGAGGGGACAGCTGTGTTTTGCCACAACTTTCTGGTTTTGTTTTTTTCCATAATCAGTATTTTGATATGTGGAGGAAGGGGAAGTTCGGGTTTATCGGCTGGTCTCTCTTTTGAAGAGGATGTGAGAGCGGATTTGATGGTGGTTGTGAAGTCATTTATAGCGGCGTCTATGGAGTTCGTGTCGGGGAAGGTTGTCGGTATTTTGATGCTGCTGTCGACGTTAATAGCGAAATCGCTCCACGAGGTGATGTGTCGCGGAGGGGCTGAGGGCGAGAAGGGTGGTAAGCCATCCGTCAATTGAAGTAATACCGGGTAGTGATCGGATTGAAGCTGGTGAACAGTCGTGAGATCTGTTTGATAGAGAATGTCGTTATGGACAATGATGTCGATGACATCAGGGCGATGATTGTCTATTAGTGGATAGAGGGTGGGAGACGTGGGTCCTTCCACGAAGTATCTTTTCCGGGAGGAGATTTCGTCAAGTTTATTACCGTGAGTGTTGGAAGTGCGGCTGTGCCAGAAGGGGTGTTTAGCATTTAGATCTCCCGCCATGATGGTGGGGATATTATCTGCGAGGAATGAGTCCAATTCAGACTCGACAAGTGGGGAGGTAGGTGGAAGATAAGTCGCGCAAAGTTTAAGAGGGCCGTGATTGGCGGTGTTCACCACTACGCATGTGGATTCTATGTTGAAAGTGGAAGGGGAGGGGATGTGGCAGTGGTCTATTGTGCTTTTGATGAGAGTTGCGGTGCCGCCTTTTCTGCCGATGAGGCGGTCGTCTCTGTAGCAGTAGTAGTTACGGATGCTGTAACGGTAGCTCGGTTTGAGATGCGTTTCCGTTATCAGCAACACGTCCAGGTTGTGCTCGAGAAGGAAATCCTCGACCTCTTGTTTATGTGTTCTGAGGGAACCGTTTGCATTCCAGAACGCGGCGGATATATGGGATGGTTTATAGGTGCGAGCCATGTTCTTGGATGTAGTTGAGGAGGTTCATGGCTTCGGTGATGGCTGATTTTAAGTTATTCAAAATGAGATCGCGATTTGGGGGGGGGGCGGCGGGCAATATGTAGTTTTGGGGTGTAGATGTTGATAATAGGGGGCGATGAGTTGCGACGTTCGCGTATGACGCGTTGGAAGTGACTGGTTTCGATGCACTCTGGGGAGCGTTGGGGAATCGCCGTGTGGCGTTGTTTGCCGAGGGGGCGTTCGGTAAGGGGGCGTTGGTGGAGGGGCGTTGGTAGATGCCATCCATGAGGGGGCGTAAGGGCTGCGAGGTCTGGAAGTGGTGGTGGGGAGCGATTGAAGGGAGGTTGCTCTTGGGGAAGCGTGGGCAGCCTCTGAAGTTGGCCGTGTGTGGGCCTCCGCAGTTACAGCAGGTGGCGGGAGTGTCCGCGGGCTTCCTGCATTCAGATGTGTGATGCGTTCTACCGCATTTCACACAGTTGGCTGGGGCGTGGCAGTTGCCGGCGGAATGGGCAAACTGTTGGCATCGATAACACTGGCCCATGCCTTTGCGCTTGTTCAGCTCCTCCACTGTGACTCGAATATCGAGTACACCGTGGAGTTCGGTGAAGATGCGCTTTGCGGAAGAGTCCCTTGTCATCTTGACGATGACCATGGGGAGTTCCACTCGATTCCGGTTTTTCATGCGATACACATTTAAAACCGGATAATCGAGTGATTTGAGTTCATCTGGAATGTCCTCGACGCTGATAGGGGTCGGTAGGCCGCGGATGACGGCTAGCAGGGGCTTCTCGCTCTCCAAATGGAAAGAGTGGTATGGAATGGCGAGAGAATCGGTAATGTGGACTAGGGAGCGGTAGGCCTCTACGGTTTCAGTGGTGATTTTAAGATCACCATTGGGCTGCACCTTCGAGGAGAAGTGAATGTTTTGAGACCTGAGTTTAGCTCTCAGGTCTCCATATTTGGCGGAATTGTGAAGTACGATGGGGGGGATGCGGTCTTTTTTGATCTGAAGTAGAGGTCGTGAGTCATTATTTAGAGGTGGGGCGGGGGCTGCGGGATGAGGAGGGCTGAGTGGGCCTCTCATTTTTTTGCTGGTTTGGGCCACGGTGGCACCAGCTGGCTTCGGGTCTGATTGGGGGCAGACGAGGGGGGGGCTTTCTTGGGATTGAAGAGCCCTTTTACGGTTTTTGGCAACAGATTGCCAGTCCATTTCTGGAATATCCGGAATGATAATTATTGGCGGGGAAAGTGGGGAGTCAAAAGTGGGGGTGGGGCGCGGCGGTGTTGTGATAGGGATAGGGACCACTGACAAGACAGTGGGTGAAATAGATGGAGGGTTTTTGGCCTCAATCGAGACCTCACCTTTATTGAAGAGTTCACGAAGAAGTTTTACCATCTTCATTGTCTCTTTTTTGGATGTGGTCTCCATCTTGAAGAGCTCGAAGGCTTCCTCGAAAGTGGAGATGGTCAGATCAGGGGATGTTGAGCGGTCCGGGGACTTAGCGAGGTCTGGTATAGGCGAGGTCACGGCGACGGATGCGGGCGTTTCGGTTGGTTCGGAACTAGTTTTTCTAGTAATGATGCGTGGAGTTTTAATGATGAAGTTCGGTTTGACGGATTTGACGGACTTCATGGCTGCTTAATAGGAGGAATTGAACAAATAGAAAGAATAATTGTGGACAATAAAAAGTAGGATATAGCTGTGGAAAAAATAAATATAATTGTGTAATGAGTAGAAACACAAACAGTGATAAATAAAGAATTAAAGTTTTTAAAGTTTTGATGAGTAATGTGAAATATGAAATGAAGATAGGATGGGGAGAGCTGTCGACCTTTTCAGATCTTCAACTCTGCCCTCGGAGTGTAAAAGGGTAAGAAGGATAGTAACAGTCAGTGGCTTACTTGATGAAGAAGAAGAAATTCTGGCATCGACCGGCACTCGGAACAAATTACGTCACCAAGAATTTTGTGGAGGCCGGCTCCTTATCACGAGTTAATATAAAAAAAATAAACCGATTTGATCTTAATAGCTGTCTGGGACGAGTGGAATGTCAATTTAATGTTTGTTGTTTGTGCACATGCGAAGCCGGGAACGGCACTTGTTATCGCTGTTTTAGCGACGATGCGCGGAAAGTATGCGCACTGGCAAAAACGGCGACGGTGAACTTTAATCGACACTATATGAAGAATCGTGTATTGTACTTTAATTAGCAACGGATTGCAGTGAGATCGCGTTATGTTAGCAACAAGCGACTGCTCTGTAGCAGATCCGTGACTGAACTCAACAAATGTATAAAAAGCAATGCATAAAATCAACTTTTCCTAGAAGCTAAGAAGTTTCACTTCTACCGCGCGAGAGTCTCACGCATCTGTTTTTTTATACATATAAGTTATATTTATTTTAGCGATCCTCCTGATATTTCATTATAACCCACAGTTCGTGAAACGATACTCGAAATATTTTAAAACAGATATAATGTAAGTTGGATATTTTTAACAAATTTAATATTAGTTCTGCCAAATATATTTCCTGGGCTTCCGCTATAAATTCTAGATTCAGCCATATTAAGATTTTTTCAAGCTGCTATGACGCAATGGAACTTATCCTTATTAACACAAATGTCATTTTGACGTATCTCGATTCTAACCTATTTTTCGTCTGTAATAAATATATCGTATAATTATGGTTTAAAAGGAAATATTTATTATTAAACATTAAATTAATAAATATTTTATTTATATAGATTTAATTATTTAATATTAATTCCGAAACGTCGAAAATGCAATGTAACAAAACTGTCAAGTTTAGTTTGAGGTTGTCACTGCAGGAGGCGCAAACGTTATTTTTTCTGATTTCTAAACTTTTTTATACACACCGATATATAAATAAAAAATATACGAGTATAAACATTTCTGTATACGAATGCCAACTTTAGTCAGAATTTCTAGATTAGACATTTTCTATATACTTTCGGAGATTAGACTTTCAGTAGAAAACTTTCGGAGATTAGACATTTTCTATATACGAACATTTACATTTTTATTTACGAGTATATAGATTGCACTTTAATTGTGTACATTACAACCTGACTGGTTAATTTTCATGTGGCCACCAACCAGAAAGGTGTTACAGAAACCTTTTGTGAATACCAGACTAGAACCCTTTGCCCTGAAAACCTTGACTTAATTAAGACTTTAACTCTCAGCGTAATAAATATTGCATATTTCAATACACAATTTCAAATCATCAATAAAATACAAACAATTTTATGAACAATTCTTAAAAATGGTTTTATACAATTTTCATTTTTAGATTCAAAGTCCTTTAAAAATATATTCTTGTTGACCAATTAGATTGAAATACACTATTATATATAAGCCAACTAGATAAGAAAAAGATCGTTGGATAATAAGACTGCTCGAATCGAGGTTAAAAAATATGGTATTGAGGAGAATTTCGAAATAAGGTGGACGAGTTGGACTTGAAATATTATAGAAAACAATAATTTAAGGGAAGGTCTATATCCATAAATGGATAATAGATCCATGCTGATGATGATTGTGTAACATTTTTGGTTTATACAGTACAACCTGGCCAAGTTATTGCCATATGGCAATCTCTTCCAACCAAGAAGAAGATATTTTTTATGGAGACCTTAAGTCAAATTAATTATTATTTCATCCGTGTCTAATATTTTTAATAAATCTTACAGATTTATGGATAAATATTGTCTGAAGTAATCAAATAATTGTTTTCAATATTGTCTCTTGACAAAGATTATAATTATCAAATATATAGGATTTGCACCTCAGGTCAACATTAATTGGTTTAATTTGTGTATTGTAGAGATCATATTTTGTTCCCCCGTACAGTTGGGTGTGACTCCAATCTAAATTGATAACTTGACTATTTCCATGGAAATAGTCAAGTTAACAATCTGTTCACTTTACGAGCTTAATTTGAAACAAACTTTCCTCATACCAAAGTTTAGTTCCCTATATTTGTCTTATTTGCCCATTTGTATGACAGTCATTAGTCATTAAGTTTACCTAGTTAAAGCGTTTATGCTATGTACTCGTACTTCGTAGAAATATATAAAATCATATCATAATATTTTTTTAACTCGTACTTATGTATACAAAATAAAATGAAAAGTTATTTCTAATTCCATTCATTATCATTTGTGAACAAACGCCTTTATTTTTGTTGATTTTTAAAGTGATGAAATTTATAAATGCAAAGTATTGCAATATGTATTTCTATCTGCCTTCTTAAGAGTTTCTTCAGGCATCTGACAAATTTATAATTGTTTTATCTACTACTTATTTCTGAAACCTTTCGTATTGTAGTTGGCAAGATGCCTGTCTTCCAGCCCGGAAGTTGCAGGTTCAATTTTCATTGAAACCTATTTTTTTAAAAGGATTCTAATCTACATCTGATGGCCTATTTAACACATTTTTGGTTTGATGGGAGGGATCAACACATAGCATTAAGCTAGCAAGGTTGTAATGTACATAACAAAAGTGTAATAAAATATGATTCAGTATACATAACCACATCAGATATAATAAAAGACAATTATTTAAAATAATACTCGAAGGAACTAATAAAAAAAATATAGGTCTAAGTTTCCTTTATAAGGGTTTAGTTACATTTACAAACACTTTCAAGAAGCTTTGTACTTAATTTATCTATCGAGCTGTATAAAGCATCAATCTCCAGAAACGCGTTAATAAAGTTATGTCAGGGACTATTACCATTGCACTTCTGTTCGCGAGTTGAGCTACGAAATAATCTCGACTGCGTTCGCGAATTAAGCACCGAAATTAGTCTCGACTGCGTTCGCGAATTGAACACCGAAATAACATCGACCGCGTTCTCGAATTGAAATTACTTCGATAGCGTAAATTACTTCGGTAGCGTAATTACGCGTACTTCGGTAGCGTAAGTAATTGGCGGGCAAAGTAAAAATTTTTTTTTGACCTTTTCTGTATGCAGTTTTCATAAAATAATAATAAGCTTGTTTATTGATAGCAAACATAAAGATGTACTAGAAAATAATATGCATTAATATATGTATCACACAATTCACCAGAAATATTTTAAATCAGATACTATCAAAAGGTCTGGCATCATTTTGTATAATCCCTTCCTGCTCAAGCAACACCACAGTGTAAATATGAGAAACCCAACCGAGGGCATGCTATGTTGGATCATTTTCAGCCAACATCATCACATTATTAAAAAAAGCACGAAAAAACATATGACAATAGAGTGTATTTATTTAAATAACATTCAAGGAATATAAAGATGCTTTATAAATTTTTTTGAAGATTATTTAGCAATCAAATTCTAGAATATATTTATAAACACACAAAATACATACCCAGATATATGATATACAATGGACATCCATTCATACCCAGATATATACAAACCTGGAAGACATACACGTATACGTATGTAGGGTAGAGTGCTCCAAGAGTGAGCACTTAAAGTTTAACTTAAGATATCAATAAAACAAATATTTTTACAAAAATTAACTTTCTTTATTCAAATTAAACCGTCTCTTATTAACATAACTGCATACAAAAACAAAATAAAATTTAAGCACTTAACGACTAAAATCATTAAATCTAAAGATAGTCATTTGCGCACTCTTACATATACAGGTAGTTAAGAGTGCGCACTTGGAAACCTAAGAGTGCACAATGTGCGCATGGGACACCTTGGCACAGATATCACATTTGTACGGACCAACTCCGGAATAAGCGGTACATTTTTTATGCCACCACTGAGTGCACATTATACACTCTATCCAATCTTCGGAAATTGGTTCCTTATAGACTTCCTTGCATCCTGGACAGCTCCACATTTTTTTATTTGATGTCGATTTTCTGACATAGTTTCTGACCTTCGCCTTTCTGTTAATTTTGTTCAGGCTACACTCTAGCTTTCTTTTTCGGTTTGCTTCTTCGAGAAGTTGTTGCTTATAGGGTGAGCTTGTAAGTATTTCTGATTTTTTGCTTTTTCGGTTTGATCTGGGCGCAACTGATTTTGGTGGCGGTGAAATGTCCGTGAAAGTTATAGATGTTCCGGGAGTTGGATTAGCTGTTTCTGAGTGTAAATTAGTTAATGTCGATCCTGAGGTTGCAGCTGGTGTTTCCAGGATTACCGAGATCGATTTGGGGTTTGCGGTAGCCGCAGTTGACGATCCTGATGTTGTCACTGGTTCTAGAGTGCCTTATGTCGCAGCAGGTATTTCAGGGATGGTAGCAGTAGTGGATGCCCCTAATTCTTGGATTGACGTCACGTGAGAATTTGCTATTGCAGGGTCTTCTCTTTCAGTGATATAACTGGCCAAAAAATCTGCCTCATCAAATATGTCTTTATTGAAGGGACATATCCCTGTGACTTTGAAAGCCTCAACAGCGTTTGCCACAGTAGCTGCCTTGAATTAAGCTGGGGTGAATATTGATGCCATTTGGTAAATTCTTATTGCTCGGCCAGGATGGTTTGTCAGCCACTTTTCACACTCATTAGAGAAGTATTTTTTCAAAGCAGAGAAAAAACTTCTGTCCAGGGGCTGCATTCGATGACTGCTGTGAGGTGGAAGCGTCAGTGCTACGATATTATTTAGTCTAAACAATTTAACAGCGCTAATGGAGCAGTGTGAACTGTGGTTGTCCATTATTAATAGGATCGGTTGTTCTTTTGTGGGATTCATGTGATCTTTGAAGTGAGATATATAATCAAGAAACAGTTCCTGATTGATGAATCTACTATCAGACACCATTCCTACTGAAGAGGGTGGAGATCCATCGAGTAGTTCACTCTTCATCCTTTTCCTAGGGTATATGAATGCAGGAGGAACAAAATGCCCTCTCGCACTCATGGCGCATACGACAGTCACGTTTATACCTCTCTTTGAACTGGATATCTTGTTAACGCATATTTTGCCTTTCATGGAAAGTACTTTAGGAGGTTTGTTCGGAACTGTTGAGATGCCGGATTCGTCCATATTATATATGGCGTGTGGGGGAAACTTATAATTTGTAAGTAAGTTGTGCAAGTTGTCGTAGAATCGGGCACATTGTATTTGATTAAAGCCGATTGCTCTGGCAAGGCTGGTGGCAGTTGGTTGTCTTAAAGAAATATATTGATTTCTCTTCAAGAAACCACGCAGCCAACCTTTGCCAGCTATCCGTGATGTATCAAATTGATGGTGAATACTATTTTTTTCCACAAATTCAAAAGCCAAAGCTCTTATGGATTTTGTTGTCAGGCCATAGAACATGTTGTTTAGAGTTTCTATATGGTTACAGAGTTCGGCCTCTTTCTCCTTGGATAAAGTTAGGTCATATCTGCCAAGCTTTGTGGATACGGTACCTCTCTTAAGGCATTTTCTTAACGTGCTCTCTGCCATTCCAAGAGAAAGTGCGACTTTTCTCTGACTTTCGCCCTCGCTGATCCTCTTTTTGGCTTCATCCAAGACTGCTTGCGAACACAGCTTACGTGTTGACTTTCTTTCTCGTGAAGACATTCTAAAAATAATAATACGTATCTATTACGTTTAGTTAAAACTAACATCCTCAAGTAAAATCAGATTTGGAGATCGGTCTGCGCTTAGATGATTGTAAAAGTGCGCGCGCACTCTTACAAATCTAGTGCGCGCGCATTCTTACAGACTACCGGAATTATTCACATTTGATACAAGTACAAATATCTCTGTTAGAATTGGGGAATTACCGTGCCGGTGGACGCTTGCTACATTGATTTACACTATCGATTTTGAAAAAATAGCCCATATCATCATAAACGAACACATCGTACAGATTACAAGATGTAGTCACAAATGACAGCTAGGAACTGAAGTTAGCCACAAATGACATCTAGCGCGCGTTTTATTTTATATTAAATAGAAAGACCGCGCGCCCTTAGAGCACTCTACCCTATATTAATTAGGAATATTTAAAAATGCATGCATATAGATACTCGTAGATGTACATCGAAAGATAAAAATAAACATACAAAAAATGATTACTCAAATACAGCTTTTATGACTTTATATACAATATAATATATATTAAATATACAAGTATGAACAGTATGTTATGTAAAGAATAATGTATCTATATCAGATGACTCATGGTGCCAATAGTTTTTAATTCCGCAAGATTTTGAGTGGAGACAGAATACGTCCAGAATTAACAAAGTCTGCTCAGTGTCGCAGGAAAATCCTCCGCGTCAGAGAAAGGACATAGCGCCTGACAACTGCTCGACGTTTGAAGACTTCAGCGAAGAGCATACATTAAAGCATTTATTATACTCGTATTTAAGCACGTGTACTCAGGGCATGTTTCTTTCTCTAGAACGCCTTTTATCAGATTGATTTTGTTTTCTGACCGTGCATACATAATGGACTGAATAAGGTTTTCGAAGAGCCTTTAAAAAGGAAACCACTAATGAGATAAATAATTAAAAGGAAATTTGAATCTAAATTTTGATTCTACGAAGAAATAATACAATATCTTATTAACATT
>CATKWJ010000360.1:0-33271 GCA_949825065.1 Odontocerum albicorne | reverse complement strand
TGTACGCGATTTCTTGGCCAAAAAAAGTATCGATCACCACCAGTATTCGGCCATGGCGATTTGACTCCATGCGACTTCTGGCTATTCCCGAAACTGAAATTTGCGATGGAAGGAAAGCATTTCATCCAGATCTGTGTCTCTGAAATTGGTGATGGAAGGAAACCATTTCATCCGTGTCCCTAGTATGAACACTCCATTATATCACCCTTTTTGTGCAGTGGACAGATACTCAAACTGATGGTACATACTGTGATCTCCAAATGATTACCATCACAGGTGTTTAAGTTCACGGGGATTGAGTCATATCCAGGTAACATAGTTCTAAAGAAATGTTTGTTGTTTTTGTCTCACCTAAAGATAAGGATGAACTTTAAAGCTTTTCTGGCAAATTGTTTGATACACTTTCATTGTAGTCATGTGAGGTCACAAGTGTGTCAGAGTTCAGAATGTTGCACAAATACTGTGCCCATATATCTATTAATAATTATTTATTGCTCCAGTATTATCTCCACATGCAGGTACTATCGCTTAAAGTCCCTTCTTTGCTGGTGATTTCTGCTAATACAACACAACCAACGATAAACATATTTTTTAATTCAATCAAATCAATATTTGCTGTGATGAGGATTAAAAGAAATTGGTTATAAATCGAAGTAAGCTTTCCAGCAACTTAAGCCAAATCAAAGGTGTGTAATTTTTCTGAAACTTTAATTTTTTTATTGCTGTTCATATCAGTGAGCCCATTAACATAATATATCTATTATAGTTGTTACCTGAAATCATCAACAGGACCACTCTCAAACATTATGCATTCAACAAATAACTACATCCTACTTCTTTTTGATGGCATTGACTATACTTAGTATTAAAAAACGATATATAATAAATATACTATTAATAGAATTTTAGAGGTCTTTTCCAGTGAGCCAGCCTTTTTAAAGCAGTTTAATATAAACCATGAAACAACAAAATGGAGTTACTGGTGTATTGCATTTAACAAAATCAACCCAAACCATCATGCTCTCGGATACCAAATAAGAATCTCATGGTACATCAGGAGACCGAATGAATGCTATACAGACCTGTAAGCTCTCGGCACTTTTGAGGAAGCCGGAGAGTGCCTCCTGACTAACGTGCACCTCCCCCTTGTACATGAACTCCAGCAGGGCGGCCCATGTTGGCAGCGCTAGTAGCCTCCAGGATGACGTAGCAGGGCCCCGCATGGCTGGGAGGCGCGGCTGCGAACAGCTCTTGGAAGTGCTTGCTACACGCTGCCAGGATCAGCTTGTGTGCCTGAACGTTGTGCCTGTAAAACAATTGTGTATCATTATTACTACGCATATTTCACTCTGTAAATTATTTAAATTCTTGTTAATTTGTATATATTTATTATTTTAATGTCATCATTTATTTATCATATTGCTTTTACTTAACATTTTTATCTTCTTAAACTTTACTTTAAAAGTTCACTAGACTTTTGTTGTCTAATTTATAATACTTTGTGTTGATACTTAGGTTAAAACATAATTCAATTTCACTTTTAATGTTTTACACTTTCGTTGTATACAGTAAAACCTAGAGAACTTATTAACATGTGGAAATCTCTTCCAACCAACCAGAAAATGTTAATGAGGCCATAAGTGATAACCAAACTAGAACTTTTTCTTTAAATTTGGATTTCAACAAGAATCAAACCCGCAATCCCCAGGTCGGAAGACAGGTGTCTTACCAACTAGGACATGGGGGTCATCAATTGTCATCCAATATTTAAATAGATGCTGGTGTGTTAATCTTTCCAAGATGGAAATATTAACAAAACAGCAGAGTTATTTCAAATTTAACCCAAGAATACCCATCGTGTCCATATGGACACAAATTTATAGGGAAAATAAAATCGCAATTATGGACACCCTTAATCTTCTAATTAATTACCATTAACTTTTATTTACTGTCAAAGGCGTTAGCTGGCGTGACAGCTAATGAGACACCAATTTTTGTCGGTGCTTGTGATTTTATTCAAGTCTGAATTAGAAATTTGAAGATAAAATGGATGGAAGTGATGAGTTAAGTGAATATTATCAAAAAATACTTTACAATCCAAATGTTTTTTTGTGCTGTCGTGTACCTTATAGTCTCATCTAAAGATAGTGATTACATTATTACAGATAGCTATTTTTTTTCTAGTTTTTTTTGTGGTTGAGCTTACGTGTCCACATGGACACGCTAAGCACTTTGCATGTATTTTATCGCTTTGCACCCATTTTGTCACAGGTACGTGGATGTCGGAGATTTTAAAAATCAAAGAACGTTGAATGACGTTTTGAATATATTTGAAGATGGAAATGAAGAAGAGAGGCCAGCGTAATAGAAGTAATTTTTATCGCACCACCCGACTGATGAGGATTTTGAGGAGTCTTAACTGATGAGGATTCTGAAGATGAAGATACTGGTGGCCGGGTAGAAAATTTGAGTTCCAGACAACTGTTAGCTAAAGTAGAAGTGCGATTCCGAAACCCAATTTCCAACAGAGAACCAAGGTTTGACGGTCTGGTTGGTAAAAGTAGGAGAACTTGGATTCGTGGGGACTTAGAGCCCTTTTTAGGCCCATTTTCTGAGTTTGACTGCAATGCTTTGAAAGACAAGTCCGCCGTTGAGCTTTTGAGCTGATGATAGAGTAGATATGTTTGTTGTGCACTCCAACCAATATAATACGCTTTATGGAAAAAAATCCCCTAATCCTAACATTACAGCTGAAGAAATACAATGTTTTTTTGCTATTCTCATTCTGAGTGGTTACAATCCTGTTGCTAACAAGAGATTATATTGGAGTTCTCAAAAATATACCTGGAATGAGCTAGTATATAAAGCCATGCAACGTAATAGATTTGAGATCATGCGGTTTTTTCACTGTGTAGACAATACTAACATAAATGAGTTAGACAAAATGTGGAAGATGAGACCACTGATGGACAAAATAAAAGAGAGATTTATGAAATATTATTTACCATAACAAAATATTTCATTTGACGAGGGGCATGGTGAAATACTATGGCAAGCATTCCTGCAAATAATATGTGATCACCTTGTTATCTTTCTTTATTTTTGCTAATAAACATTTACTAAGTACCTACTGACGGACTGACGGATTTCTTTATTTTGTTAAGACAAGTGCTCAGCGTGTCCATTTGGACACACAATTTTTTTTTATACAAGGAAAATATTTTCTAAAGCAAAAATCCGTTTTCTCACTTCCTTGACCTTATATTATTCCATTTATATTAAATATTACAAAACTTTAAGAACAAAAAAATCCTGGCATTCCTGGGTTAATTGATGATTATTGAACATCTCAAGCATTTTGTGCTAAAAACACTAGCAATCTTTTAAGATAAAATATAACATAATCATTCCATAAAATAGAAAAATAGTAATTGAAAACTGCATTGCGGCATTATATTTTCTTGGTGTTGGTATTCACCAACTCTAAATAGCACGACATCACATACTCGTATTATCTAAATATTACTAAATCAAGAACAATATTTGAAGATACCAAAACTTGTGAATAATGATAATAATAATAAATAATAATAATCTCTTATCACATCATTCAAAACAAGTGCTGGGGTGAAAAAAAGTAAAATCTCATATCTACCTATCCTCATCTTCCTACCTTTTCCATTAATGACATTTAACCAATTTCAATGACTACATTTAATGATCTTAGAATCTGTTTATTTATTATTATCAATGAAAAGGATATTTAAGAAACTACCTTGCGTTGAACTCAAAAGAAGAGAGGGACAACCCCAAAATAAGATCAGTGTAAATGAACTCAATACTGGAGTGCATAACACAAGGAATAAAAAAATATTTTAAATTAAAAGGAACTCTTTTTTGAAACTTTGTAAACAAAGAACATAACATACTTACTGCAAATATACTCGTACATATGTACTATATTTATTCTTTATGTACATCATTACACATGGTGTTCGTACATCTGGCAGGCTTATTATTTTACAGAAATTCCTTCTAACCAACTAGCTATAGATACTATATTACAAAATAATAAAAACTTGACATATTTAATTATGCAAATATACTTTTTATTGTTTGAGCAATTCACCCTGCTGAGAGTGCTTTGTGCTCTGAAAATATTGATGCAACCTCAAAAACAATATTGAGATCTTGTCAAGAGTATTGAGATAATGTAATAGATTAGTATTTTTAAACACATACATACATTTCGTCCCACCAGGGTACACAGAGAGGATAGAGCGCCAGACTATCCTATCTCGACACACACCTTCCCATGCAACTCCTACGATTTCTTGACTTTCTACGTTTCCTTCTTTCAAAATATCATTCACTTGATCCACCCATAATTTCCTTGTCTTCCTCTACCATGCCTCCACTCACATTTGCACACTATGTTTGTTTTGTTAGTCGTTCTTCATTCATTCGTTTTACATGGTCAAACCATCTCCGAGTGCTCTTCTTCATATTATTCAACATATCAGTTTTAATCAGCCTTAAGTTCACACTCATCTCTTATCACATTATTCCGTATTTTGTCATACATTGTCACCCCATGTGCACGCATTTCTACAACATTTATTCGGTATTATCCTTTCAGTATTTCTGTCGTTACTAAAATACTGTTGCACACTATATTTGAAAAATCTTGTTATACGAGTATATAAAATAGAGATGTAAGAATATTTTGATCACCTCGTGAGAATCAACAAAAAGCGGCAATAAACACGTGTGAGTCAAGCTCTCGTAGCTAATAATCGATTGGATAAATAGATCCCTTTTCCAAGGTCCACGCAGGCGCGCAATATATTTTTGTCGTTAAATTTGAAAACCTTGCATTTTATCTCGGCGATTACATCAATGGCGAATGGCGTGTGTATTGATATCGTAGTGTAATGGCCTTCAAAACACACGATAGCTTAGCCTGTTTGCATTGATATGCGAGAAATTCTGAGAAGTTGAGCGCGCCCGCACACACACAAACATAATCGTACACTAGCACTCACCCAGCCCAGGCCAGACGTGCGCGCAGCCGCACTATAATTACATTTTAACAGGAAAATGAACTGCTCGGGAGTGCATGATAAAGATACGCCAAAAGTCCAATCTGATACAAAAAAGATAGCGCAGCACCACTCGTACGTTACAAGTCAGGAAAATGTAGACATTCAGATAAAAATTAACTAGGAGGAAATTTTGTACTTAAAACAAAGACCGATATAATTAAATTATTATGTAAAAAAACATTTTGTAATTGTTACTTTTATTAAATACAATATGAACTTTTTATACAGAACAACTTGACAATTCTTCCAACCAATCAAAACTATGTTAAAAGACCCCCCCCCCCCCCAGGTAATATACATAAATAGTATTGCATTATAATTCCTGCTTATTTCCATGTGGTAATTCCACCCAACTGACTAAAAATATTGTTATTTGTGTTATCAAACACTGTTCATTCCACGTTTTGTAACGGTATAACCCTACTCATTTCAAGGCTTTCACCTCATCATCAGGAAGCACAAACAAGACTCAATTCTGTTCGAACTGGTACCGACATACACGCTTATAACGGTAAACATTCGGGTTGGGGACTGTGGGCGGAGGGAGAGAAGAGACAACCTCAGAACTCCCTTGATGATGAGGTGAAAGCCTTAAAACCGGTAAGGTTATACCGTTACAAAAAAGTTAAATAAACAGTGATTGATAAAACACATTACAGTGTCTTAACTATAAATAAAATATAAAAAATAAAATAAACTAAAAACATAAAGCCTTATGTGAAAAACCAGACTGGGATACTTTTATTTTAATTTTTGGGTTCCCTCAGGAATCGAATCCGAAACTCACGGGTTAGGAGACAAGCGTTCCGACTTGATATCGAACTGAAGTCTCAAGATGGTTTTCTAAAATCAATCCCAAAAATATGGTTTTCTAAAATCAATCCCAAAAATGAGATAAGTAAAACTTGCGGAAATGTAGGGAAATAAACAAAGTGGCACGGCGTGATAGCGTGAGGGGGAGGGGCCAACTCAGCCACCACAGGTCCAGAGCCAGCTTCAAAGTCTCACCAGCGATATTTTGCACCTTGTGAAGACATACTTTTATATTTTTTACCAAAATATCCTATTAAAATACAAATATGTTAGATAGATACCTAGACAGCGCTAAGTTGAAGCCCATGTATGGTAGGTACTCATATTTTGCACCTTGTGAAGACATACTTTTATAATTTTTACCAAAATATCCTATTAAAATACAGATATGTTAGATAGATACCCAGAAAGTGCTAAGTTGAAGCCCATGTGTGGGTAGGTACTCATATTTTGCACCTTGTGAAGACATACTTTTATATTTTTTACCAAAATATCCTATTAAAATACAGATATGTTAGATAGATACCCAGAAAGTGCTAAGTTGAAGCCCATGTGTGGGTAGGTACTCATATTTTGCACCTTGTGAAGACATACTTTTATATTTTTTACCAAAATATCCTATTAAAATACAGATATGTTAGATAGATACCTAGACAGCGCTAAGTTGAAGCCCATGTATGGTAGGTACTCATATTTTGCACCTTGTGAAGACATACTTTTATATTTTTGAAGCACAAAGTGCTAAGCTGAAGCCCATGTCCTACCCATGTAGGTACTCATATTTTGCATGTTCCGAATAATTTTACTAGAGGTGTGCGAGTCCTCAGATAGACGTTATTCATGTGTCGCTCAACTCCTTCAGGAAAAAAACACAGAATTACGTCAACTCATAAAAACAATCACATAAATTATTCCATTTTTAATGATATTTATAACAAACTATTATTTGTTTTAATGTTATTCATACACATTTATTTTTATAAGTAGTTTTATCACATGTCTTGAAATGATTAATTGTTTAATAGCTGATTTTTGTTTTGCTTTTTGTACTTTTTAATATATTTATTCATTGCACGAATCAGATAAACTTGTAATATGCAAAGTAATTCAAAATAATAAATAAATGGAGCTTTGATTACTGTACTACGTCAAACTCGCCTCAAACCGATATAAGGATTACTCGGGGGAGGGAGTAAGATATACTATAGTATACCATACCATTCCATTGACTGCCAGTATATTTAGTAACGTTTCACTTTTATGATCGCAATTGATTACCTAGTATCATTTTCAAGAATTGCTACCCGGAAAACACCCACTTTATATTCTAGGATTTTAAATAAATATCTTATCTAATACAATAGTTACAAATAAAAATTAATAAGAACTTGCGACGACCGATAAACCCCCAAAATCTAATAATGCCAGAATTTCATAATTTATTATATATCTTCTCAATAGTTTACATTATAGATACTTAACGCATTTGGTAGAAGTATAAATGACGCAATAAAAAATCTTATCGTGTACAAATGATGCAACAAATTATTGTATCATATTTCCAGGATACGGATAGATGCAGATACCTACACCATAAAACCCAACAACGCTCCCAACCAACACCGTTGCAATTTAACACTACAAGATTCACAGATCCACTATATGGTAAATCAGAAATTTGCCATTTGGTTAATTTATTTTACAATAATCTTAATTTTCGAGTAATAAAAATATTCATGGCTGCATAGCTTTATATGTCAAAAGTCCGAATTGAATTGAAAATGGATGAGCTTTCATGAAAATAGATTTATTCTTTGAAGAGGAAAGAATGTTAAAAATTTAACTCGACACAGAAAATCGTAAGAGGAGAACTACTTAACAAAACCAAGCAAGGCCTTACCAAACATTAATTTTATAATTGTAGATTTTTATGAGATTGTAGTATTTTTATACTAAAAAGATGTTTATTTTCCGCCTTGATGAATACTTTTATGGGTTCATTTTTTTAAATAATTTACTAAATTCTTAACCGCGAGTATAATTTTATTTAAAACTTAAAAAACCCCTTCCTTAAAATTAACTTTTTTATTCCAATTGCGTGTTTGCAAAATATTGACTACGCCAATTTGTTTGTAATTTTTCCTAAACAATGAACTCAAAATACACCTGAAAATGGGGAAAATAAGCAATCGATATATAGTTGCAAAAATGGACGTGCAAAAGAGGCGACCACGATTACACATCTGCACTGTTATTATATCATATTACGTTCGATGTGTTGCGCAGCGTCACTCACACACAGAAATATGCAAAGAGCGCATACATATTTATACAGCGGATAAAGATTGCAATTATCTGGAAAATGTCATCGACCTCCTTGATACGAACGCGCTATGGCCTTGAATTTATTATTTGCCAGTTCACGAGATCACAGATACGAACGTGTTTGTGGGAGAACTTCGCAACAATTCTAAGCATGGCCGTGGGGTGACCATAATACTTGACCGTCACTTGTTCATATTACATCGAACAAGTAAACCCGCCGATATAACCGACATCTGTTAGACCGTGTTAAAACACAATCTGAAGAAATGTTTAACAAACCTTTTTATTTCATATTTTGTTTATAGTTAAGGCATTAAGGTTGTGGAGGTTTAAAGACATTGTAATTTATTTTATCAAACACTGTTTATTCCACTTTTTTGTAACGGTATAACCCTACGGGTTCCAAGGCTTTCACTTTATCTTCAGGGGAGCACAAACAAGACTATAGTATATTCTGTTCGAACTGGTACCGATATACACGCTTCAACGGTTGGGTACTGAGGGCTGAGGGAGGAATGGGACGATTTCGGCCAGCAACGGAGAGATTTTTGGGAGATATGTGTTTACTAGATGTTCGCCTTGGGTTATACCGTTACAAAAAAGTGGAATAAACAATATTTGATAAAATCAATTACAATATTTTTATTTTATGTTTACGATCACCGATGATCCCGACTATTTTGATGAATTAATTCATGAATGCCCATAACCCGTGAAGAATATAATAGAAGGCACAATCCAGATGTCGGTACCACCGGAGATGACTATGTAAGCAATTGCCATATCCCGTTGGATAAAGGACAAGGAGCTTCAGTACTTGCAGTGCGTCCCTGATAAGTAGCAACAGTTCAACGCCATTTGGTATTTTATACACTTACTCGTATATTGGACAACTTATATCGATATTTGCTCGTATTTAAAATGCATAATTTACCATCAAAAGGTCCAGAGCTACATTAACATAAGTGTTCTTTATTACATACATTTATAATATTAGGTAATTTATAAAACGCCCTTTAGTGAGTGACCTCACCTCAATTATACGTATACTTAAAGGTTTCAAAACAGTAACATTTACAACACAACATTTTTAAATTTAAATCACGAACACTCAGACGTTAATTTTACTTATATTCATGTATTTATTTTCATTTTACTTTTCTAAGAATTTTTTTTTCTGCATTATCTATATATTTTTTTCAGTTGATATGTACACATATAAATAAATAAATGTTGTAAAAAATCGCAGAAACTTAGATTGATCAAATCTACTAATGTTCTAAATACAGGGTGCGTTTTATGTTCCAGGTCGATTTTGTTTGGCCGCTATTTTGATTTGGTTGTCATTTGTCAGTTCATATTTGACAATCGTGGAGAGTGGTCGATAACAATCTATTATAGAGCATCTAACTCCGTAACAACGTGTTGAAGTTATTAAAACATTTTATTTAAATAATTGTTCAATTGTGAATACGCGAAGAAAACTGCGTGTTTTTTTTTGGTTTTAATCATGTGCCAAGAAAGTCAATTAATTATTCAGCGTGAAATAAATAATTTTGAAAATTTGCATACACTGGGAGATAAAACCGTCTGGGGGACAACGTAGCCAACGTACGCCAGAAAAGATTGATGCAGTGAGGCAGAGTGTTGGTGAACGTCCGTGCACCTCTCATCGACGCCGTGCACAAGAATTGGGAATGTCTCCATCATGTTTGTTAAAAGATATCAAAAAAGTATTTTTATCCGTATAAATTTCAATTGACACAAGAGCTACAGGAAAATGATCATAAACGGCGGCAAGATTGGAGTGCTCGGATTTTACAGGTCGGTATAGACGACCACCATTTTTGGCAAAAAATCATCATGAGCGACGAGGCACATTTCAACTGGGCTGGCTTTGTTAATAAACAGAATAGCCGCTATTGGGGCACTGAAATCCTCAATTGATACACCAACGACCATTACACCACCGTCGAGTGACTGTATGGTGCGCCATTTGGGCCGGCGGCATCATTGGGCCATATTTCTTTGAGGATGCTAGAGGCAATGCTGTAACAGCTACTGGTGATCGATATCGTGACATTTTTGTAAACTTTCTTGTGCCCGAATTGGATCAATTGGGCCTACAGCACATGTGGTTGGTTCCAACAGGACGGTGCCACATCACACACAGCTCGTGCTACGATGCAATTTTTGCGAGAAACTTTTCCCGGCCGAATAATGTCAAAAAGTGGTGACATACACGATCCCCTGATTTGACCGCCCCCGATTATTTCCTATGGGGGTGCTTGAAGGGAAAGGTAACCAAACAACCAAAAAACCAACAAACCAACCACAATCCCGGTGCTTAAGGACAACATTCGAAAAGAAATTTTTGAAATCACACCAGAAGTCTGCGAGAATGCTATGAAAAATATGCTTGAAAGAGCTTGCGATTACACCACGGCCAGAGGCGGCCACTTGACCGACATTATATTCCATACATAATGGTAAAGACCATATAATCAATCAATTTAATATAAATTATAAAATTGTGTTTCATTTAAAAGTTATTAAAAAAAACATCGGTTTGGAACATAAAACGCACACTGTATATTAATTACAACTTGAATACATTTTTCCTTTTAAATCTTGCACGCATCAATAAAAAATGCATTATTTGAAAATAAGTTTATTTAAGTCTCAAATAAATTTAAAACTTAAAAAATTATGAGAAGTAATACTCTAAAACGATGTGTATTAATGTTTAAATGACGAAAAATAAAAACGAATCCTCGAAATATAGAAGCGTGGGCATCCTAAGTGAGCCAACTGTAACAAAAAACGTATCCTGAGTTGGCCTTACCAAATCAACACAACCCAACCCACCTTATGCAGATAGTTCTGCTAAATTATGAGTTCAGATCACTTAAAAATATTCGAATGATAAATTAATACGGAGCTAAAGCTTTTGGTAGTGGATACAAAAGTATGCTACAAAGATAAAACTTGGAGGGAACTAGATATCAAAGTGAAAGTAAATACAGACATATTTCAAAATCCATCATCAGAATAATAATAATGATGAAGAAATGCACATCGTCATTTAATGAATAAAATCATACAAAACATCCTTTTACCCACATACTATAGAACTTTATCTTGAACTAAACGGGAAAATAACTCAATTCCATGTGACCCACATGTTTTCAGATCAAATCTATAGGTTAAGTTACGAGTTATATTTATAACTTATTTTATTATATTTTTACAATGTATTTACGTCAAACATTACAATGTATTTGAGCCGTGAATGGAGACTGGGAGGAGACGCCAAGAGATCAATAGACTTGGAGAAAAGTTGTCCAGGAGACTAAAACTCTACTTCATTAGTTCTTTGGCGTCTGAGGTATGCAGTAGGTACGTAAAACATGTCAAACGTAAATAAATACATTATAAATAGCTCCACATCTCTTTCCCGGCATTTTATTGTGTAGTAAGACTTGAAAAAATAACTTTAAATTTAAAAATTGATTATAAAGAAACAAAAATATTTAAGAAGCAACAACTACTAGAAAGATGAAATAGAGTTTAAAAACTAAATTATTTAAATCTCATTTTGCAATACTCAATATAAAAAAAACGTTTTACTCAATATAAAAAGAACCGAATGAGTGTTATCAATAAGTTACGAGATATGGAACCTCTTCTATTGAACTTGAGGATGCAACTTAAATCAGCACTGATCAATAGAGGAACAGAGTCGACACACTCAACCATGCATGTTATTCCCATTAAATGTTCAACTTATCTCTATTTATTTTTAATTGGTTCCTTATTTTTAAATATATAGGATTATTTATTTTCAGAAACCCCTCTGTCTCTCTCTCTGAAGAGCAGATTATACTCATATACACGCATACACACACGTGGATCACGGCGAAAAACCTGGACAAGCTGTGTAAAAAAATGCCAGTGAACTAAACCAATGAAATGAGGTAGTTAAAACTACAACTCGAACCCGGATGATATGAAGATAATTATTCAACAAAATAAATAAGAGTTAGTAAAGTACTATCCATAAATTACATTTTAATATATTTGATAAAAATCATTATTCGATTATCTTCTTCTAAATCACACCAAAATAAAAAAAACTGGGGAATTCAATAACACGTATTCTTACTAGTGTTAGATACTAACATTTACGTCATCAGGTAATAAGACAGCAATAAATTCAGATAAAAAAATAACAAGTAAAATTAGGTCGCCGGGAATCAAACCCGGGACTGAGTAAAGTAAGTATCAATAGGCAATGACCGATAGCTACGAGTAAAAACTGTTTGTTAGACACGATCCAAAAATCGTATTAATCTGCTATTTTTTAAGGGCAAGCGTTAAATTATTATTAACATTCACAATACAAGATTTACAATTTGAATCGTTTTAATGTAATGACAAATCGTGGAGTAGAAGTACACAACAATGCAAAAACTGTCCATTTGGTGGAGATCTTTATCTCCAACTGCTTAACTAGGCACGACCTGTGATCATGGCTAGTGAACTTCAGTGTATACTGAAAATAAATATCGGATCGTTGGACAAAATCGACTGTATTAAAGGTGTTAATATCGGGAAATCTTGTAGAAAATTATCTGGGTAATAAATGTAAGGAATAGATGACAATTTAAATATTATATTGTATTTTTCTGCAAGCGAATGTCCTAAATTAAACGTAATATGTAATGGCTCAAAAACAAGCCTTATCAAATGCGTTTCAAATGCACAACATAACAGCCTATTGACTAAACCAAGAGTTCCTAAAGTGGTCGATATCGATCCCCTGGAATCGATTTGATTTTTTTAGGGGTCGATAGTTTCCATAAAAAAATTTGGGGGTCGACGACAGCAAAAATAGACCCATTTACTACAGCTATTTGTTTGTTACTTCAGAATATCTATGATTCCAATAGGTGCCTTATTAAGAATATTTGTACTTATTTTGAATTTACATATTTATTTCATAAATGTCAAAAATTAAAAAAAAACTTGGTTTTTGCTTTAATTTTCATCAGCACAGATTTTAATGTTAAATGTTGCACAAGATAATGCCATAATCTGTAGTCCTTTTATCTTTTTCAATCCTTAATTACAAGTGATTAAAATGAAAAGTTTGATATCTAGTGAAATATTTAATATCGAGTACTGTACAAACTTATTAATTTGAGTAAGTAAAGTAAATTACTAGGGGGTCGAAAGTAAATGACTAGAGGGTCGACGGTTATAAAAGTTTTTGGTAAAGGGGTCTGCGGCTGAAAAGAGTTTGGGAACCCTTGGACTAAACTCATACATGGGTCGGTTGATAACAATTTAGAGATAGCAATTCTTATATAGGTATTCAAACATCCAAATAATTCTCCGTCATCGAGAGGCAAAAACAGAAATTGTTTTCCTCGAATAAGAAACCGGCGCCACAAAAAGCGAGCGTATAATGTGCAGCTGAAAATAAAAATAAAGCTGCAAACCAAGGTCACGCGAGTATTGCATCAAACATTGCGAAACATGGCGCTGATAAACATATGCGATGCGGTAGAGGATTGCACAAATTATAATTTAACGACTGGTACATGGAATATTTAAAAATACAAGCATATCCGCCTAATGTTAGTCATATAGTGTAAAAACCTCCTATTTTGTGCAATATATTTATCACAGGATATTATTTATGAGCCAAATTCATAGTCTGGCCTATATACTAATTTCTAGCCTTAAAATTTCGTGATTTGTGTTCAGAGTCGGACCTCATAAGCTCCAAACTTCAAAGTTATGTGATAAAAATGCGTGAATAAGCTCCACAAAATGATGCAATGAAACTACGGGAATCCCTTATTTATGGAAGCTACGATACATAACATATGTTCGAAATTTTACTTTAGAAATGTATTTCTTCTGTAAAAAAATTGTTAATACATTAATTTATATAATGTCTAGTGTTAAGGTCGGACAATACATTCGGACCTAAGTATTATATTATTATTAACCTTATATGCATGACGACTCTGTTTATCGCGATAAAAGTAACACAAATTTTGCTAAATCTATATTAATACAAAATGTGAAATGTAAAAATATATAAAACAATTCTATATTAAATTAATATTAGTTGAGAAAATTTCCAAATAATAATGTGACTGTTCTAAGAGTAAATAAATCGCAGTTTGCACATTCGCGCGTGATAATACTAGTACTCGTATTACGAGTATAATACTCGTATTTACACTCATTCGCATTATCCATTGGCGTAACTCTTGACCGATTAACCGATTATATTTTCGATATCATTACAAGGCATATACTTGATATAATTCAACCAAGACTTTATTTTGAATATCACAACAATTCTAAATTTCTAAGAAAAATGCGTTTCTATAATATTCCAAAATATATCAGGAATTTGGTGATCCGCGATAAAAACGTGAAAACAGTTTTATCAGCGGATTGAGTTTTATATACAAATTCTTTACTGTTTCTCCTTGTTAGCTTACTATTCGTTTTGAAAATATCACTGTACGAGTATGTTAAAAGAATGCTTCAATTATCAAAAACAAACGTAAGAGGAAAGTAGGGAGAACCATCAAAGATTATTTTGAACATCATACCTCAATTAATTGTTTTTATTTGGCACGGCTTTCTTTTTACGACATGAGTATCATATATAACTTTAAAAATTAGAAAATCGAATAAAATTTCCTTGTAACAAGGCGTCGGTTTAACGAGAAATATAACATTTCTGGTAGTCAAATCAGATTTTATTAAGAAAATTAGATTGTACGTTTGCCTGAAAAATGTATACTATTGGGTGTTAACATAAGTTGTGTTCGTTTTTTCCCAATTTAAAAATGAGCACCAAAAGTAAAACAAAATGGTAAATGTTATACGTCATTCGAAAGAAAATTTTCTGCTCTACAAGATATTGTGTTTGCTTTTATGTTATTTTATTTGATTACAAGCCTTCAAAATGGAATGTCAAGTAGACGAAAGGGAGCATTTTCCACACCTCCTTCTGTTCGCGTTCAATCGAAGGAATCAAGCTGCGAAAGCTGCTCGCGACATTTTTGAAGTGTACGGTGAAGATGCTATGAATTAAAGGACAGCTCGTCGATGGTTTTTGCGTTTCAAAGACGGTAATTTCGACCTGAAAGACATGGAGCGTTTCGTACGACCAGTGGACTTCGATGAGGACCGCTTAAACTATATTATTCATGAAGATCCCCTTCAAAGCACCGTAGAATTGGCTGAGCAGATGAATTCTGAGGGGAGTGATCTTCATGAATAATATGGTTTAAGCGGTCTTCATCGAAGTCCACTGGTCGTCCGGAACGCTCCATGTCTTTCAGGTCGAAATTACCGTCTTTGAAACGCAAAAACCATCGACGAGCTGTCCTTTCATTCAAAGCATCTTCACCGTACACTTCGCAAATAACGCGAGCAGCTTTGGCAGCTTTATTCCCTCGATTGAACGCGAACAGAAGGTGTCGAAAATGCTCACTTTCGTCTACTTGACATTCCATTTTGAAGGCTTGTAATCAAATAAAATAATATATGTAACGTAAAAGCAAACACAATATCTTGTAGAGCATAAAATTTTCTTTCGAATGACGTTTAACCTTTACCATTTTGTTTTACTTTTGGTGCTCATTTTTAAATTGGAAAAAAACGGACATAACTTCTGTGAACACCTAATACATTGTTTTGAATAGTCTTGAATACATTTTTTTTTGTACGAGGCGCAATACATTGAATATGTTGTCTTGTTAGAACAGGCACCTAGCCTAGTTACTCGTAGAAGCCGAAAATGTACATTTTGTACTCGTATGAATATTAAAATTGTCAAATAAGAATACTGACTACCTATATAGTAATATCCAGTACCCTTGTGGAAACGAATAAAACCATTCATCTTATGGTGAAATAGCTCCCCATTTGAACGAATTGCCAAAAATGACGCCACGCCAGAGGAACATTTGAATATCGGCACGAATTGTACGTTAATATCATAAATGGAACACCAATTGATTGCTCTACATTCAAAACTTTTCATTGCTCTACATTCATTGCCTTTTCCATTTTGGTTGATCACGGCGAAAAACACAGATTTTAGGAAGTAATCCAAAAAAATATTACTTTAAATATCCACCTGAATTTCAAATTCATGGTTAAAATTATATAAAGATGATATTTCAATTATTTACATAACTGTCAATAGAACAATTATATTACAGTTTACAGGAACACTTCCAAGTTTCATTATTTAAATCAAAAGCAAGAGATAATTAATACAGTGGCATTTAGTTAGTTTAATCACATATACTCGTACATACGAGTATGTGTATTACGACTTCAATCAAAAATCGAATTCAAGATGGGAAAAAATACAGATCTTATTGAAATAATTAGATTTCAATAAGTTAAATTAAATAAATATACATAAGTTTGCGAATAATGAAATTTACATGTTTTTATGAAATGTCAACATTTATCATATGAGAAGAGTAAATTCGTGTAGAAAATATTTTATACAGATAATAATTATTATCTATAATTATAATTATTCAAAACGATTCAGATTTGTGTGTGCAAGAAAATAGAATTCGTTGCACAGGAATCAATAAAGAAAGTGAGTTTATGTTTTTTTTTTATTCCAGAAAGTTATTTATTTATTTAACACTTTTATTGCAATACAATCTGGCGGGGTTATTGCCAGGTGGCAATCTCTTCCAACCAACCAGACAAAAGTAAATGAAGCAAGTTACGTGGTTGCATAAATCATTCAAATGACTATCCAACCCCACGAAATCCATAAACATATACGCGAGAACATGCTCACGAACCCCACAAAGACGGACAATCACCCGAACAATATTTTTCATATAAAGTGAGATATCATCAATCAAAAGGAAAGGAAAGGATGGTGGAGAGGAAATGAAAAGAAAAATCAGGAATGAAACACGTTATTTTACTGACTAGAAATTAAGAGTTTTTTCAGTCGCTTCTTAAAGCATGCCAAGGACGGAGCGAGTCTTATATTGGTTTGTAACTGATTCCAGAGTCTCACTGCATGGACAGTAAAGGACGACGTAAAGAAAGAGGAGCGGTGAACTGGAAAGGCCAATAAACAATCTCTGTTTGAGCGTAGCGCTAATCCATGATTGGAAAGACGCGTGTGTTATGTTAAGAAAGTTATGTGTTACAATGAAGAAGTTGAGTTACTAAAATGCCTGTCTTCCAGCCCGGAGATTGTGGGTTTATTTCACGGCGGTACCCACATTTTTTTCAAAGGGGTTCTTGTCTGGTTTTCATTTGACTTCTTTAAAAAAATCTGGTTGATTGGAAGATTGCTACACAGCAATAAACTCGCTAAAGTGAACTACTTACAATGGAAGTTTAATACAATACTATAATAAAAAAAACTTTTTCGTGATAAAATATATATTAACCTATACATACTCGTATATAAAATGTATTATTTGGGAAAAAATAATATTGACGTATTAACATGTGTATGTACATATGTATATGTACGTGCACATGTATATGTATTATATTTACATATTACACAAACGTATAATGATGAAAATAAAGTTTTTGTACGGTGTAAAAGGTATATGATATTTTGAATGTAGACGACCGTATCCGAAATGAAGTGAGGAGCAGTAGTGCCGTGCCGTGCCGCATACTCATACTCAGAGAGACTCGTAACTGTAATTCCCTTCGGCCTTCCCGGCGCATTAGCGACGCCAAAATAAAAGTGGACGTTTCCCGCAGAAGCAAACCATCCATAGAAATGACAAAGAACGGGACGCTGTAACCGAGCCGCCAAAACGACATTCCCTTCGGCCGATAGCGCAGGTCTGGTTCCCTTTTGCAATATTTACCCTCGATGTAATGCCGTATGACGCCAACGGGAGCCGCCTGTTGTGTAACTGACGCCGAAAACAGATCGCGACTCTCCCACATGCACATGCCTATCCGGAGGATGGAGTCGCCATCCGTCCTTAGCTCGATGGGAATCGTTCGCCCTAGAGCGATGCAATAATAGATGAGCTAGTTCATATGCACATGAGAAACAATCATATGCAATCGCGCCCTACATTCGTGCATCACACATAGCGTTAATTGCTAATGTTTCAATTTGAATCAAGTGTATATAGTATGTACGAGTATATGAAGCTTACTAACTGTATCCAGAGTCAGAAAACGCTAAATAAATTAAGGTTATTAAATCGTTTTTATTTTTATTAAAAAGTTTTATAAGCTATAAATATTTACGATCAATCAAATATATTATATTCATTTTCTTTTAATTAGTCTTTCTTTCTTTCTTTCTTTATTTTCTATTTAAATGTTAATTGTGTTATCTTCCGTTCGCAATCATAACGAACATGATTAAAGATTATAAAATAGGTATTGGCTGACTTATTCATTAGAAAATATAACATTTCATTTTTCGTAAAAAAAAAAAAAACTAAAATAGGTGTTATATGACCATTTAAAAGACTTTTTTATTTGTTGAACGTATGAACCAAATGTCACAAATAATTTTCTGTAAAAAAACACATAAAATGGATATTCAAAAAACCATTTAAAACACAAATATTTTTTGATTTGATGAATGTAAGAATTGTTAAATGAAACTAATAAATTTTCTGTAAACAAACATTTACTCACTTTCATAAATTATTCTTGCGCAGCGAATTGTTTTCTCGCACGCACAAACCTTAATCGTGTTGAATTATTATTTTTATTAAATAGAATCACGACAAATTCACAAGTATAACATACGTACATAAGATAAAATATTCATTTCATAATAAATGCTAATTTCATTATTCGAAAACAAATTAATATGTACTCGTATGTTATTTACTTAATTTAACTCATTTAAATCTAGTTACCTAGTCGCACGTTTGTATTGAATCGATCACTGGATAGTGTATGGTCAAATTCGTTTAAATCTAGTTACCTAGTCGCACGTTTGTATTGAATCGATCACTGGATAGTGTATGGTCAAATTCGTTTAAATCTAGTTACCTAGTCGCACGTTTGTATTGAATCGATCACTGGATAGTGTATGGTCAAATTCGTTTAAATCTAGTTACCTAGTCGCACGTTTGTATTGAATCGATCACCGGATAGTGTATGGTCAAATTCGTTTAAATCTAGTTACCTAGTCGCACGTTTGTATTGAATCGATCACTGGATAGTGTATGGTCAAATTCGTTTAAATCTAGTTACCTAGTCGCACGTTTGTATTGAATCGATCACCGGATAGTGTATGGTCAAATTCGTTTAAATCTAGTTACCTAGTCGCACGTTTGTATTGAATCGATCACTGGATAGTGTATGGTCAAATTCGTTTAAATCTAGTTACCTAGTCGCACGTTTGTATTGAATCGATCACTCATCATATGGTCAAATCCGAATTAACAAGTAGCTTTACAATAGGTAGTTGAAATTATAGTATTGTTTTACGTTTATGGGATTGATTGATATTTTTTAAAACTAAACAGTACCTAAAATCCAATATTGTTTTTTTACGAGTACTTGAAAATCTGAGTCCTTTGTCACCCGGTATATCTTATATTTTCGAGTCGATTTAGCGTTGAGTCTTATTTAGGCAACTCGATTCTTTAATTTTATTATTCGAAAAGATATTAATATGTATATTTACTTAATTTAACTCGATAGAATCGCTATTCATTTTATGAAACTGAATTATATGGTCAACAATAAAATCGTCATAACGAAATTTTTCGACTAAAATAATTAAATATTAGAGGGAACTTTGGAAAAAAACTCTAAAAAGAGGCAAATAAATGCTATAGAAATGCGTGCACTGAGAATAATACACGGATTAACAGTGTATGACAATGCGTCATCAATATAAAATACAAAATTCTCACGATGTATGTCAATAAAGTATATTTTGTCCAAAACATAATATGTTGAGAATGTTACTGCTGAAAAATAAACCCGTGGAAAATCGAAACGTTGGAAACCCTATTTAACTATATAATTAAAGAGTATGCAAAATTGGAATAGCAAAAATCCAGACTCGATGCGCATTAAACGGAAATAGCTACGTTCGGGAATCATTTTTCCGGGTACGCCAGAGAAAAATGCAGCTGCGGCCCGCCACCCCACCCATGATGTCATCCTGCAGCAGTCCGGTCCGTTCTACGAGTAGCGCAATTATGCCGTGCATATGTCCGCATACACTGGCGAGAACACTACGAGTATAAGCGCGCGTGTGTGTGTGGACGGATTTCCACGGACCGACCGCATGAAACAAAAGTAAACCAAAATACAACGTGGGCTTGAAAAAAACGATGATCATAATAATTGAAAAAAAAAATCGCCAATTCTTTGTCACATCGATCATATTGACCATACATAAATTCAAAAGGTGAGATACATCAAGTATTTTTTTTATAAATGAGTACGATACACTGAAATAAGCGTAAAAAATACAGGGCACTTTGGTTTGCAAAAGAAAACATTCTAACCAAAAGTTCACAAATTAATGGTGGATTTTTATAGCCCATTTTTGCATTTTTTTTTCATTCTATAAATACTTGTTCAATTTCACACTCACATAAGGAAAAAAGCAATAATTAAGACCTCATTCAATTCGATACTCGTGACACGAGTGACAAACTTATTTAATATATACAATAAGTAGTATTGTACATGTATATATAATTTAACAAGCGTTTCTTATAAAATTCTCTCAGATCAATATCACCAACATTTTTTAACTATAAAAAAATCTGCACAGTGCAACTGCATAGTACAAAAGGGAGGATATGTATGTTTCCTAATAGTTAAGTGTAGTAGTTAAACGTTTCCTGTAGTTTCAAAAAACAAGTCTCAAAAGCGCACGGGTTTTACCCGACTTGCGCAACATACTAGACCCTGCTCAGCTTCCTGAAGTTAAAACGTTTTAATACTCAACTATACCTTTACTAGCTGACTAGTTTATTTCTAATATTCTGAAAAAAATCGCATAAAAAGTAGTGATACCACCTCCCGGTAATAAAATGTATTTATGGTAGTACTACCGTGGCTGAATGAACGTATTCAAGGGGCTCAGGGCGACAATGACAACTCAACAAAATATTTTTTATTTACAATTTATTTTCAACATAAAATCGATCCCGTGGGTTGGTAGCGTTTCAAGTGGGCCGGCACAGCGGCTCTAGGTGGGCGGCAATGCTGACCCGGGCAGGACGGCAGGGCGACTCTAGATGGGCGACAGTGCTGCTCCAGGCAGTACGGCACGGCGCACGGAGAAGTATTTAACCTCAAAACCTGGCCATAAATCAAAATTGTAAACCTTTTAGGATATGGCCGAGCTTCGTTCTCAGAACAGGTAGATAATTACCTCGCTTGAAAAAATAGGCACTACCCTCGCAGTGCCCAACGCATGGCCTTGTTCATAGTCGGACCATTGTCTTCGTCTAATACGCACGTATTTGTTCTCTGCACTTTGATGATAGTCAAGTTTTCGTATTATTTTTTTAATACTTTACGAGTGAGTTTAGTGAAAAAACTACCATGGATATTGAAGAAGGTACGTAGATCATATATAGTACAAGTCGTTTTTAAGTGTTCATTTGCCAAATTACTGCCTTTTATTTAAAGTAAACTTTAACCTGTAACAAACATGACGTAATTTTACAAGTTTTTTACGAAAATAGTGATTTCAAAGGTGTTGTACACTTTTGTACTGAACAATAAATATTCAGTATTAAACCCTAAACCTTCTTTTAACATTCTTACGCGAAAAACTTCTCCCGAATATTCACATTTATTTTTAACGATTTTTTTTTCTTTTGCTTGTCGTAATAAAATATTAAAAACAATAAGCTGGTCTCGTTGTTTGTGACTCAATCACGCCGAAACGGCTAAATCGATATGTATTAAATTTTGAACGTTTTTCTCGTATTGTCTTGTAAGATAGATTTTATCCCGAAAACCAATGTAGTTCCCTAGGGAGAAATCTAAACCGTGAGTGAGGGCAAAAGCTCGTAATTCTGTATGATTATCTTTTATATTTTTTCCTTCTAGATTCCGAAATTTTCGTCATTACCATGAGTCGGAAAAACCTGCACGAGATTGTCAGAGAAAGCTCAGAAAGACTCTTGGGCAAAAAGTTCCAACATCTAGAAGATAAAATTGTGCAGGTTACAAAGTGTTCAACGAGCAACTTGGTAAATTACGAAAAATACTGAACAGTTTTAAGATTGTTTACAAGCGCAAGTGGCTCGAATGTAACAGCACAGAAGAACGTTTCCTTGAAAACAATAAAGAATGGCTAAATACTGACATATCTTTACCCGCTGCCCCTCCAGCTACTTGCTCACGAGGTAGGCCAAGCAAGGAATTCGGAGAATTAAGTGACCGTTCAAAGCGCCGCAAAACAATGGAACTCAGAAAAAAATGTAGCTGCTGATGAATTAACATATGCAGCACAGATGAGCCATCGAGCCGAAGGTAAAAATGACATGGCAAATGTCATTAAAGAAATAACTAAAGAAATAACCGAGACAAGCGACGAAGTTTCGTAAAGCAGTTACCAGTGGTAGTAAAGAAACAACAGCAACCCCGCATTCAGCGTCAAAAGCATTGACAATATTTGTCGAAACTGATCTTGCTACGAAGCAATATGCAGTGATTCAACAGGCTAACAAGAATATCTTTCCCTGCTATTCAATCCTGCAAAAGGCGAAAAAAGAATGTTACCCAAGAAACGAAGGAATAACTGTCACAGAAACTTCTGCTGAAGTTAGACTTCAAGACCTACTCGATCACACGGCATTAAGATTGTGCAAATACTTAAAAGAAGTTATAGAAACCTGTACAGAGAAAAAGAAGGAGCATTTTGAGGCTCTCAACAAGCACAATACAAGCAGATATTTGAAAATGAAGAATGCAGTGACTCGCACATTTTTCAAAGTTCGCTTGTACCTTTGAGGCTGTCAAGCGGACAAAAGGTTATATGGCAGAATCCCTTACCGTCATCACCGCGGTATTGCAGGCCAATTAGAATCCGATTTCTTAAAGAAAATAATGATGTTACCAATGAAGAAATTAAATATGTCGAAGACCAGGAAAAAAGTCTACAAAATTGAGAACGAGCAAGTTTTTATAAAACATAAATTACTGATAACAATGTGCAATGGTTGACGGAAAAGTCTGCAACGCGGCCACTCATACAGCCTCGACAATGCGGTGCTATATTTGCGGCAAAACATTATTACATACATTATTGCCTATTGGGCAACTATCAGAAGAAGCCGCAGAATCCAGGAACAAGCACTTTCGACAATACCGACAAAATTACTCTCGGAAATTTTCAAGAACAGACTGTAATCGAGATATTCTCAATAGACTTTTATTGACTTCAGCCCCATATACTCGTATAACAAGAATCCCATTCGGCCTAGGTCAAACCAACTTAGGCAGACATTCCATTCTCCGCAGATGCAATATCAATGGCAATGTTATGCACAAAGGCAATCCTCTGCATCAGAGCAAATGATCCAGAGCACACAGCTCACATGAAGATGATGAGGAACCTGAGGGTCTGTTATAAAAGCTATGGTTAGAAACACTCGCATTCAATTATTCATGCGTTGCGTTGTTACTTAACATTATTTGATATGACAAAATAAACCAGTAAAATTATCCATGTTTTTTATTTTAAAATACCTGTCTGTCACCCAACCCCTTAAAATGATTTGTTTAATAAAGTTTGAGTTCCAAGCTACTTTAATACACATTTTCTATAAAATATAGAAATAAAAGGTTTTTGGCCAGGTTTTGAGGACGGCGAGACGGCTCTAGCAGACGGCAACGCTGGTCCGGGCAGGACGGTAGGGCGGCTCTAGCAAGCGGCAAAGCTGATCCGAGCAGGACGGCGAGGCGGCTCTAGTAGGTGGCAACGCCGGCCTGGGCAGGACGGCAGGGCGGCTCTAGCAAGCGGCAAAGCTGGTCCGGGCAGAACGGCGAGGCGGCTCTAGCAGGCGGCAACGCTGGTCCTGGCAGGACGAAAGCAACCGGGGAAGTCATGAAGAGCTGGAGTAGAGACGTCGTGGCTGGTAGGCGACTGACTGGTGAATAATCGTCGGCTGGAACTGATAGTTATTTTTATGCCAGCTGGAGGGCTCACTCTTCCCTTCCAAGGTGAGGTGATCTGCGTAGTCAGGAGCAGATCTCAGGTGAAGTGAAAATCAGTCTTGTAGGCAACCATGTGAAGAATCCACCCGGTAAGGCGGCCGGGTGAAAAGTGTTTTTTTTTCGCTGAGAAGAAGAAGAAAACGAGTTCTTGAATTTTTAATAGATTTTTTTTTTTTTTTAAACGTGCGCATCTTACTGCGTTAGCGATCTTTTGTCAGTGATTTGAGGGAATACCTTTTCCACTGTTGTGTCATATGTATGATTGTGTTATTTATATGTGTATACTTCTATTAAGTATTTGTGTGATAATCTCTGTTTTATTTTTAGGCTCGATGAGCCTTTTGATCTCTCTTGATTTCCATAATCCGAATTGGATCAACCATAGTTGGGCATGGTGACTATACTCAAAGGGATACGGCAGCTCATGTCAGCGGCCCTGGTGGCGCAGTTCAGGTTAGGCGTCCTCCCGCCCCTCCCGGGGGTCTTAGTGAAGCGACGATGGTGAAGACGGTGGAGTTGGGGTGACGATGTTGAAGAAGGAGACGGCGAAGAAGAAGACGGCGAAGAAGGCGCAAAGATGTGGCGTGGCTAAATGAGCTTTCTTTGCTCCTTATCATTTACTTCGCTAAGTGCTCTACCGTCTGAGGGACTGTAGACTTTCGGAGAGAATTCGCTGATTTTCGCTGATCCGGGTCCACCCTTTTTATGCCACCACGATGTATTTTTGGACAGCGAAAGCGGTCCGCTTACCGTGTCGAGCATTTGCCCAACTCATTGGTACTATCACATTTCCGTTATAGTCGCGACTGGACTCGGTATCGAAATTTGACTGGTTAGAATTTAGGTAATTTGTCATCGGCAAGCTGAATTAATTGATTGAATTTTTCTTTCGGTGTTTCTTCTTTCCTTCATTCGGGATAGTTAATCTCATCACGAAGGGTGACTGGTAGACAGATGACGCCTATGGGCGCATCACAAGGATTTCGAAATTAACAGACATACGTTCATTTTTATTATGTAGGGAAGAAGATTAATAGAAGTTAAATTATTACAGAAATGTGTATTTTTGTTTCACCACTTTTAGTTACAGTTAAATTGCACTAATCTTATTATAATTGTCATTTTAATGGAGACAATGGTAACTGTAACTCTCCGAACCTAAAATACCGTTTGTCTCCTTTTGAAAAATGAAAATTGTTACTTTATGTCTCGAAAATAATTTGAAAATTATAATATTGGTATATCTCATATTTAAATACTCGTAAATAATATAAATGACAAACGTATTTAATATATACGATATAAAATAAGTTTGTCATTGTTATTTAATGCATATTACATATTTAAAAAATACATTTAAGTAACAAAATAAAATATCAGGAGATTTTTCTTACCAAACAGGCTACAGAGGTTACCATTTTTTCTTAAAAGTGACGGTCGTATACATATATGAGTATAAATAAAGCTTGTGGGTCAATTTCCTTATTGTCTTAAATGTAAAAAAAATTGTTACCCTCTTTGGAATCCTTAAGGTTTTAAAAATGTGATCAATTTTGGATAGTATAATAATCCATCTAGGAAATCAATGAGTTTTATTTTGTTACTTTTTTCCGCGAATTTTTCGACCTAAGGACCATTCTAAAACGGTTGGCGGCACCGACTTGCACTCATCCACTGATGTAAATATATTTTATGTTCGTATTTTTTTGTTTCCACAATTTCATCTACTAGTATAGATTGGATAAATGTGTTTTTATTATCAATAGATAATATATGTATATACGAGTACATTTGCATAAAAACTGTTATTAGATATGAAAAAATAACATGATAAATGTACATATTAAACCACGATTTTTTCCATGTGTTCGAAAACGTTAGCAAAACACCCCAATTTAAGCTAAAAATAAACATAAACCTCGTCAAGGCAAAAAATATAAACATTCAGTAAGATTTATAAACCACACGCATTTTTCGTTTGTCTAATTCTATCACTATTCGCATATATGGTAAATAAAAAGTCTAACGATATGGATTTTAATACAAAAAAAAAATGGAAGATATTTTTCAAAATAATATTTCCATTCTAATTTTTTGCGCATAAAGGTTTGGCTTGTTTAAAAAAATTGGGTTATTAAACCGATTTCAGGCGAATTTTTAGTTGCAGGTTGATTTCTTTACCCTAAATACGTGCACACAGTGAATATTCAATATAACTATGGTGATCTGGAGATGTGGAGAGAATAACGAAATAATTGCTATAAATTGAAATAAAGTATAAAAGTCGGAAAGAAGTGCATGGAAGAGTTAGACTAAGAGAAACGTGACTTGATCAAGTGGACCAGCATTTAAAATAAGGTAATGTGAGAAGTATAATAATAGAAGATTGTGTATGACGAGATATATGAATGTGGAAGAGGTGAAAGTGGTGTGATTGGATAGAAACGTGTTGAGATGTGTCCCTTTGCCTACTCAGCAGGGGACACGAGGTGATACTTGTATGTTTATAACATAGCTATGATGATTTGTCAACACGTAATTAAGATTGAAACGGATAGTTAAGGTTTAACTATACTCGTATAGCTTTAATTACGGAATCCTTTATAACGCCGAAAACTAATATGAAAAATGAAACTTTCAACTATATAAAATATCTTGAGAATAAGAGATTATGTAAAATTTATGAAAAAAACATTTTTTAAAAGTTACAATTAATCAGGAAAATGTGATCAAACAGATATTAGAACTTCTTCTCAGAGGTGACAAATGGCAATTTATCCTTATCTTTTAGAATTTGTGGCCATTGCTACCTTCTTCTTCATCTTATTTTAGGCCTGTTGGCCTGTTATGGTCCTGCATCATTGTTTGCCTCTTGTGACGTCGACTGCCAGCTGTCTTTCCATCTTTTGGGAGGTCGTCCTGGAGGTCTGCTCGCTTGGGGGATACTGTCCCTGGCCATTCTTACGGCTCTTGGTTCCACCATTCTGGATACGTGTTCGTTCCAGAACCTTCTTTTCTGTCGTCCCCATCTGACAATATCTTCAACTTCGCACGTCCTTCGGATTTCTGTGTTTCGTACTCTATCACGAAGGGTTTTGCCAGCGATACTCCTGAGTACCTTCATATCGCTGGTTCGAAGGAGATTTTTGGTTCTGACAGTGTCGGCTCTGGACTCTATGCTGTATGTCATTATGGGGCGGACACATTGCTACCTGATATATCAAAACGGTGAAATACGAGTAGCATACGAAAAAAACTTGTTTTATAGCGTTTGAATTACTTGTATTCTCACAATACGTTAAATAAGATGTTTTCGTAAAATTATATAAATATATTTAAACGAATTAAATTATTTAGCACGCATATCGTTTTTATAGGGTATTAAAAGCATTTTGAAACAAAATTCAATTTGAAGCTTACATATTTGATTACGCGTTGGGCATTTTCGTAGAGATCATAAACAGATTAGAAAAATGAAAGCTAAATAGAAAATACAAGTGTCAAGTAACGTAGTAAAAGAAGCGTACTTCGTCAAAGAAGTAAGAGCGCCTGTTTTTATTATTTATTTCGCATTCTTAAATAGCACGCTACTGCAGTTTCAAGTAGCTGTTCCAGTGCTACTGTGTCAAAGTTACTTTAACAACACTGGAAAATATACATACTCGTATTTATTTTCACGATATTCATTGAATTTGCAATTGAGATTTTAAGTAAGCTGAATAAAAAAATAGTATTGTTCTTTTATGCATTAATTACATAATACTACAAAAAAAATATTTCTGTATTGGCATTAAAAAAGGTGATTATACCTAGTCTCGGAGTGCTGAGTCTAGTGGAGAAGTTGCTAGTTTATTTGATACGCAGGCATATTTATACACAGCTTTGCAGTTAATTCACGTTCATTCAACTAATCATCACACGTTGCATCTTTAAAAAGTTTTCTTATCTGCGTAACCATAAAACCCCCTTCTTTTAATTTTGCATCAGTGAAAACATCAAATTTAAATTCTGTGAAACCTCTATCTATCGTTTTTAAAGGGACTTACTGAATTATAAACTAATGCGAGAAAACGATAGCTGCGGGTGTATAAAAAAAACATGCATGAATGTAAAAAATATTTGCAAATGTACTCGTATATAAATGTATGTTAATAAAAATCAAACTATAACATTTCACCAAAAACATAAAAAAGGAAACATCTTTTGATTTAATAAAAATAGTCTTCTGTGTTAATTTGTAATTTTGGCGGGTCTATCATATTTCCAACAGAAAACAGTAGTTTTTTTTCCGTGTTGGCATTCTTTTCGGCACCTTTATTGTATAATGAATAAAAAATCTTTCAATTCGAATGCCATGCATGCTTCCGAAAACGAAGTAACAGGAGGCGGATCTTCGTCTAGATCTTAAACTTATTTTTCTGTATCCTCCAACCTTGCATCCCCCTGTATCATTTTTAAGTGTGGGTGATAGAAGCGACAGCAGTGGAAACACGTGCATCTTAAAATATGTAGTGCAAAAAGTTGCAATATTCTAAACGAATATTGCGGTGAAACGATGCATAGAGAAATGATCAATGCGATCTATTTTTACGTGTTTTATTTGGAATAAATTCGGGACTGGGTGAAACAAACGGTACATACGGCAAACCGATTATTCGAGGAACGATCAATCAAGGTTTCGATGTAATTGAATCCTTGGCCACCCTTACCAAGTGGCTGTGGCCTAGCAAGTAGCCTTCCTTACCAAGCCATTCATTTGTAGTTATTTGCCATACTCTCGTCTCTTTCATTGACTGCATAAGCCGAACGAAACGAAGATGGTTTGTATCTATTATGGAGTCGAACTGTTTTCATGCTTGTCTTATACGCCAGCACTCATCTGGAGTACACTAAACTCAAATTTAAGCATCAAAACATTAATATCAATACAAATACACGCAGAATTTTCCATCTCAAAATATGCAGATAGAGTTTTCTTTTGTTTTCAAAGTTGTGACTTTAATACCTTGCTTCAAAAGACTCCATTGCTCCACTCTGGAACCCTGGAGTTTTTCTTGCTATTTTGACAGTCGTAAGTTACGGACTAAATAATTTAGTTCTTCTTACTGGTTGATATAGAGTGACTTATTCTGAGTATCTGGTTGGTATTCCTCAGGGTTTTGTAAACCAGTGTTCCCCAACCGGTGGTCCGCGGCCCGGTGCCGGGCCGCAGAGACTTTCCGCCGGGCCGCAAACAGTATGCCAAATTTCAAGAAATTCGCCATGCAAACATATTAAATATAAGATTTTCATCCATGTCCTCAATAAAATCGAAACAAAGGAATATACTGGACGTGAATGCAGCACTTCGTATGTCAGAGACAGCCTGCAGCCAAGAATATCCAATATACGCATTAGTTTTGACTAGGCATTAGTTTTTAAACCCCATGGCTTTTGTTAAATTTTAATTGTATCAGACAATGTTACAATTAAAATTGTTTAACTGTTATATGTATATTTGTCAATTATAGTTACATATGCCCATCTGTCACAATATAAGATTTAAAAAATATTAAAAAAAAAACCATTTTTATTTCAGTATTAGTGGTCCGCGAATTTTTTTTCCTTTTTTTACCGGTCCACAGGTCTAAAAAGGTTGGGGAACACTGTTGTAAACTATCGTGAGTTTCACTTTCGAAATTTTTCATGTTCGGTAGTTCGATGTGGGGAATAGATTTCAGGACTAAAGAACCGTCAGGGTAATGGATAGTGTTTAGTTCTACTTGAATGTTCGATAGTTCGATGTGGGGAATAGATTTCAGGACTAAAGAACCGTCAGGGTAATGGATAGTGTGTAGTTCTACTTGAATGTTCGGTAGTTCGATGTGGGGAATAGATTTCAGGACTAAAGAACCGTCAGGGTAATGGATAGTGTTTAGTTCTACTTGAATATTCGGTAGTTCGATGTGGGGAATAGATTTCAGGACTAAAGAACCGTCAGGGTAATGGATAGTGTTTAGTTCTACTTGAATGTTCGGTAGTTCGATGTGGGGAATAGATTTCAGGACTAAAGAACCGTCAGGGTAATGGATAGTGTTTAGTTCTACTTGAATGATCGGTAGTTCGATGTGGGGAATAGATTTCAGGACTAAAGAACCGTCAGGGTAATGGATAGTGTTTAGTTCTACTTGAATGATCAGAAATATTTTTAAGACAAAAATAATAATAAAAGTAGTGATATTATGGCTCACACCATGCCATTGGGATAGCAAATGGCATTAGCACGGTGTTGCCCTCTAAGCCATTCAATTAAATTTACTGAGCAGGTGGTGCAGGATATATAGGGTGCCCACATCTTGTCTTGGTCACCAAGTGCATAGTCAAAGTACAGTTAAGATGTTTCCTTAATTAAATGTATAGTTAACTTTCTCTGGGTTTTGGTGTGAACTAGTCACAAACATAAAAATATCTGGATTCTTGAACAGCTGCCATATGCCGATAGCTTGTTATTTGCAGCAGATTAAATGCAAGCACGCAACAAAAAAAATACATACTCGCACTTAAAAAAAATTAAATAACTAAAACATGATTAAATTACAGATTTATCATATACAGTAAATAAACATAAACACAATTTAGAAAATACACAGGATGCTCACTGATTCATTGTTTGACATATCACTAGAAAGACAAGAGCACTGTATGACTCACCCTAGCTAAAATGAACTCTCCATGGTATACTATGCACCCTGTGCTTTTCAACCATTCCACCTGCCTCTGCATGTTGACAAGATAGAATTTGTATTTCCTGTAGAATATTGATCTTGTTCATGACTTGCATGTGTAGAGATGTCGATCAAAACCTGATGTTCTATCACTTATATATTAGGTGTTAACATTAGTTGTGTCCGTTTTTTTTTTTCAAATTTAAAAATGAGCACCAAAAGTAAAACAAAATGGTAAAGGTAATACGTCATTCGAAATAAAATTTTATGCTCTACAAGATATTGTGTTTGCTTTTACGTTACATATATTATTTTATTTGATTACAAGCCTTCAAAATGGAATGTCAAGTAGACGAAAGTGAGCATTTTCGACACCTCCTTCTGTTCGCGTTCAATCGAGGGAGTAAAGCTGGCAAAGCTGCTCACGATATTTGCGAAGTGTACGGTGAAGGTGTTATGAATGAAAGGACAGCTCGTCGATGGTTTTTGCGTTTCAATGACGGTAATTTCGACCTGAAAGACATGGAGCGTTCCGGACGACCAGTGGACTTCGATGAGGACCGCTTAAACCATATTATTCATGAAGATCCCCTTCAAACCACCGTAGAATTGGCTGATCAGATGAATTGTAATCACATGACTGTATACCGCCATCTTAAATCAATGGGAAAAGTCCAGAAGTTTGGCGCTTGGGTTCCACATGTTTTGAGTGAAAACAACAAAAATCAACGTTCGACAATTTATGCTGGTTTGCTCGTGCGTCATCGAGCTACATATGATCGTAAGCAAAGGTTCCTTTACCGCATCATTACTGGTGATGAAAAATGGTGCCTTTATGTGAATATGAAGAAACGGAAAGAATGGGTGAGTTATGGTCAACAAGCAACGCCCAGATCGAAACAAGATTTGCATCCACGCAAGAAGATGATTTGCATCTGGTGGAATTGACAAGGCGTCATCCACTACGAGATACTTGAACGACAGTCATCGAACGACAGTCACCGAAATCAGACAGTCACCGAAATCAGACAGTCAACGCGGAGCTAGACATTCTGCAAATGCAACGGCTCAACACTGTAATTCAACAAAAAAGGCCGGATCGGCAATATGGCGTTATTCTGCAACACGATAACGCCCGTCCTCATACCGCCAACATTACGAAAAATATCATTCAAACGCTTGATTGGGAAGTCCTGCCGCACCCCCCCATATTCTCCAGACCTCGTGCCGTCGATTTCCACCTTTTCCGGTCGCTTTCTAATAATTTGCGTGGCGTTTCCTTCAATAATGACGTCGAATTGCGGACATGGTTGGACGAATTCCTCGAGTCAAGACCGGATGGTTTTTATAGCACAGGCATTGAAAAACTTGTAGAACGTTGGCAAGAAGTTGTAAATAATGAAGAATACATTATTGACTAATTGGTTGTAATTTTTTTTGTTGTGTCCTCTTGTTCTCTTCATTTAAAAAAAACGGACACAACTTATGTTAACACCCAATACGAGTACATACGAGTAGAATGCGACTTGACTTCACAATCATGAAATTATTAATTTACCTATTTGAAGTCTTCTGTTGTAAAAACAAGACTTCTTTACATTCATTTTAATCGAATGTATACCTAAAAATCTCAGAGTGAAAAATATTTCATTTTCAAACCCCTACGTGATATGCTAGTTCAAAGGTCAGTTTCGATTTTTATGCCCAAAAGTACATTAAAAATGATATATTCGTATATTATACCAGATGCAAATCTGTATTGAGTAGTGTTATAATGGTTTCACTACTGAATCAAACCTTAATCTATACGGTGTGCAAAGTTTCCATCAATAATAATTGAACCCTACACAATAATTAATTCTTTTCACAAGTAATTTCGTCTCAAAAATAATATTAACATACATTTTTCGAAATAGCGTCTCATCCAGGGAAAGTATTCAGAAGTAAGTTAACCATTTGAAAACATTTCTATTTAACTCTTTATCTAGGTCATAACATAGCCTATAAAACAATTATTGACTGTATTTTTCGTAGGTCTCCTGAAAGGCTCATCTAAACACTAGTACGAATGTAACTCGTTTTCCTCCCCACACGTTATAAATT